>CABHPR010141153.1:30011-44508 GCA_902168415.1 Peromyscus melanophrys | reverse complement strand
TATATATATATATATATATATATATATATATATATATATATGTATTAAATACAGGGTCTCACTATCTATCTTAGGCAAACTTCCAACCCATAGCAATCCTCTTGCTTCAGCCTCCTGAATGCTGGAATGAGAGAATGTTGTGCTACATGCTGCTTTTTCTCCAGGAGATTCTACACAGCCAGATACAAGGGACTGCCGCATCCCAACCTGCCTTCACCATGGCAATAAGATGAAAGCAGCATCACCTAAATTATGATAGTCATGTCGAAAATATTTCCAGTGTGATCTGTCTGGTTCTTAAATGCACTCATTAAAGGACAGGAAAATGGCAAAATGTTCACTGAAACAAAACACGTAACAGGTTAAACACTAATGCATTTCACCAAAGTTTGCTACATGCAAAGAACCGCAGAGATAAAACAAAGGGAATCCAGTCAGGAGAGTGACAGTGGCAGGCAGGGCAGCCAGACTGGCAGCTCTTTCCAGTGCTCATTACCATCTCAAGGTACCAAGGTTTTGACACAGAGACCTGAAAGAGTTCTGATCAGATTAGCATGGGGCCTGGTCAACCTGAGACTGGGTGTCTTGAGAGATCAGCACACCCCCTTCGGAAGGAATCTCAGTCTTTCTCTCTCTCCCTCTCTCCCTCTCCCTCTCTCTCCATCTCCTCTGTGTCTGAGTGTCTGTGTATGCGTGTGTGTGTGTGTGTTTTGACACACTCTTTTAATAAAGTAAGGAAGTCTTTCAGTGCTAGTACCAGAGACATGAGTAAGACATGGGAGGGGAAATGGAGACTACCCTAGTACTATCTTTTGAATAAGGGTCAGAAGAGAGAGTCCAAGTTCATTTAATGGGAGTCCAGGGGCTGGGGATGGAGCTCAGTCAAACACTTGGCTAGGAAGAGCATGAGCCCCGTTCCCAGAACTGAAGGGAAGAAGAGCAGAACTAGAAACGGTGACCTGGAGTCCCAACTACTCAGGACACATAGGCAGAAGGATGACTTGAGCACATCAGTTTAAGGGCAGCCTGAACAACAGAGAGAGACCCTGTCTCAAAAACAAAGGGGAGAGAGGAAAAAAAGAGATGAAGGGGAGGGGAAGGAGGGAGGGAATAGAAGGAGAAAAGGATGAGAGAGGGGAAAGGGAGGGGAAAGGAGTAGAAAGAGGAAGGGGAAGGAGGGAGGAGTGTGGAGGGAGAGGGTATAGGAGAAAACAAAGGCCCATGCTCCATAAAGATTCTAGGAAGCATGAGTTGATGAGAACAAAAGCATTGTTTTCATCTCTCTAGTGACAAGGCAGAATGAAAAGCTACTCTGTAAAGCCACCATGACTCCTGAGAATGAAAGCACCAGTGAGCATCAACAAAGCCCCTTTGCCAAGCATGGTGGCACATGGCTATAATCCCAGCATTCTGGAGGGGGGGATAAGAGAATCACTATGAATTCAAGGCCAACCTGGGCTACAGCGTGGGCAGGTATACAGTGAAACCCTATCTCATACAAACAGGGCTCAGTGAGTACAGTGCTTGTCTCCCAAGCATGAGGACCTGAGTGTAGAAGCCCAACACTCACACAAAAGGCCAGACACAGAAGCCTAGAACCTGTAATCCCAGCTCTTGGGAGGTACAGGCAGGGAGATCAAGACTTCAAGATTACAAAGTCAGTTAAAGGACTTCCTGGGCTATATGAAGGTGTGTCTCAAAAGATAAATAAGAGGGAGAGCATTGAAGATGTCCAACATCAACCACTGGCCTCCATGTGCATGCACACACAAGTACACAAATGCATACACACACACACACACACACACACACACACACACACACACACAAATTGTACATTAAAAGATAGTCACTTCAGTGTTACTGCAAGAGGTACCAGAGGCAACATGAAAACAAGTGGAGGTATCATGAAGTAGCAGTTTAAGTAAACGTCAACAAGGAAGATTTGGAGCATGAGAGAAATATTATGGCTGATGCTGCAGAATGATCCTTTCCCCTACCGACTGACAGAAACAATTTTGAGGAGGGAGTTCACGAAAGCTGGATGTCTTTTTTGAGGTGGCAAATCTGGATCC
Source organism: Peromyscus melanophrys (assembly GCA_902168415.1). Taxonomy (NCBI): domain Eukaryota; kingdom Metazoa; phylum Chordata; class Mammalia; order Rodentia; family Cricetidae; genus Peromyscus; species Peromyscus melanophrys. The sequence goes on along the minus strand of CABHPR010141153.1, from coordinate 42,433 downwards.
TTTCTACATAATGATTACATTTTTGTCAACTTGACACAAACCAGAGTCATCTGGGAAGAGGGAACTTCAACTGAGAAAACGCCTCTATCAGATTAGCAAGTTTGTGGGGTGTTTTCTTGACTAGTGACTGGTGTGGGCCTAGCCCACTGTGGGCAGGTGATTCTGGGTTCTATAAGAAAGCAGGTTGAGCAAACCAGTAAGCAGCACCCCTCCATGGTCTCTGTATCAGTTCCTGCCTCCAGGTTCCTGCCTGATTTCGTGTATGGTGGACTCTGCAGGCTGTAAACTGAAATAAACCCTTTCCTCTCCAAGTTGCTTTTGGTCATGGTGTTTTGTGACAGCAATAGAAACCTAACTAAGAAAGAAATTGGTACCAGATCAGGTGACAAACATGACAATGTTGATTTTGGGAGAACTGAAGAAGTGTTTGGACTAGAAAAGCCATTGAGTGCCCAGAGCTCAATGAGCGGCTCTCTGGAAGCTTGGAAGATAAGTGAGAAAAATGAAGATCGTGGAGACTTGGCTTGTGAAGTCTCAGAGAGGAGTCTGAGAGTTCCTCAAAGACTATCAGGGTTGTTCTTGTGGTGCATCTTAAGAGTCTGTAGTTTGCTGGGCACGGTGACTCACACCTTTAATCCTAGCACTTAGGAGACAAAGGCAGGCAGATCTATGTAAGTTCAAGGCCAACCTAATCTACATAGAGAGCTCTAAACCAGCCAGGGCTACATAATGAGACCCTGTATCATAATAAAGGGAATCTGTTTCTGGTCAGCTGGGACTGAAAAATCACCTGTGATTAACAAGAGAGCAGCACCACTGAAGTGAAGCTTTTCCTTTACTGGGACAACTGACACTGGTTAGCTGGGGCAGAAAAACCAGTTGTGATTAACAAGAGAAGAGCATCACCGAGGTGAAATCTGGGAGTATTTCACAGAGCACAGAACCTGTGGTCCAGAGGGGGCCAAGGCTGCATCTCAGGTTGGGACCAGAATTTGGTAATGTGTAAGAGTCTCCCATGTGTTACTTACTGGTTTGGGTGAAATGAAAGTTGCAGGATTTGAAGGGATCATGGAGAGCATCTAGACAAAATGTACTGGGAGAGGCCAGGAGAGGCCATTGGTGAAGGCACACTCTCAGTGGCAGTGAAGACCCCTGAAGGGGTCACAGAGAGACACTGAAGGTTGGTAGCATCTGTGCTCATGAGTAAGTGGGAACCAGGGACATTCACATTACAATAATTTATTGCATAACACCAAAAAGAAAACATAGAAAAATATTCTCTTAAAATGTCTCATTTTGATGAGTTTAAAAAAAATGTAGGCCAGACATGGTAGCACATGCCTTTAACCTTAGCACTCAGGAGGCAGAGACAGGCAAATTTCTGTAACCTCAAGTCAGCCTGGTCTACAGAGGGAGTTCCAGGCCAGACAGCGCTAGGTAGTAAAACCCTGTCTCCATAAACTATAAATGAAAGAAAGCCAAACATAAGGCCATACATAATTCCTCATAACAGAATTAATTAATCTGCATTGTGTGTAGCAAGAAAACCCAGTTTTATGACTGTAATACCTAGCAGAAACTTCTAGATCGAGTGCCAAATAAATCATAAAGTCTTCCTCCACCAAAAGCAAAGAAAGTGACAGAATCAAGACAGAGCAGATGAGAAGAAAAGATATCTTGAGTTGCGGGAAGGAGGGTGTGCGCTATTGGACGACTACGTTGTTGAACTCCTTCCTGCCGTGCAAGAAAGAGAAACACCTGGCTGAAGCGGAAAGACTCAAAGTTCAGGCAGAAGAAAGAGCCAAGACCCAGAGAAAGCAATAGCTCTTGGTATATCCCTTGCTTCTCAGAACATTAGCCACCCACATTGACCTCTGCTTAGTGCCCAAGCACAGTGGCCTCTGCCAGATACACATTTTTAAAATGTGGTCTCACTAAGTGGATCCTGAAGGACTAATCACTCCATAAAAAATGCTACAGGTTAGAGAGCAAATTCCAGACAGTGAGTCTGACTCTCAAGGCCTCCACTTAATAATTTCCACTAAACATAATTTAGAAAAACTCCTATTTGCAGAGTTCTAAATGGGACCATCGGGGCCACAGCTGAAAAACAAAAAGCCAAAGCATTCCTCTTTTTCTTTTTTCTTTCCCTCCCTGAAGACAGATATTTTAAAATATTTGTCATGTTATCATATAAGAAAAAAGGGTTTATTTTTGAAAGAAGAACTCATAGGTACAAGAAGACAGAAGTGAACAGCCAAATCTTTACTAACAGTATGCTTGGGGTCTGGCCCACCTTGTAGGCAAGACTACTTTATATCTAGTTCTTAGTATGCCTTGAATAATTAGAATCTTTTGGATGAAGTCCAAAGCAGAATTCCATATCCAATTCTATTTTAATATTCAGAATGCTAGAGAAGGGCCAATTTGTTTCCCAAAACAAAGATAAGAGCCACCCAGGGGATCTTCTTTCTAAATGAAAATCATATTTAATAACCCCCAACATCATTTGTATGGGCCAAGCTTGCTATCCCATTGATATTTACATTAGGGATAGCAGCAAATGGGGAATTGCAATACAGCTTTGTCATCAGCTGGGTTGATGTTCAAAATACAGATATAGACATCTCATTCATCGCCAGAGTAGAAAGCACTGCTGGGGTTTAAGATCCAAAAGGCCCTAAGTCCAAATGTAAGACTGGAGACAAAGAGATGGCCTGGATTTTGCTACTATCTACCCAAAGGCCAAGCTCTGGTCCACAGAATGAAGAGGCAGAAGAGTGCAAATGGCCTGCCTGAGCTTGTGGAGAAAAAGTAAGAAGATGAAGCCATGTACCAGCAACTGGGATGCGTGAAACATCATGACCAACCTTGCTAGTTTTCACAGTCAACCACTTAGAGTTTCCTTGTACCCGATAATGGTATCAATAGATGGAAAATATGTGAAGTGTGGCCACAGGTAGTGGTACATGCCTGCAATCTCAGCAATTGGGAAGCCAAAGCAAGAGGACAGCAAGTTTAAGGCCACCCTGGGCGTCAAGGGCAATTTGGACTTCATGGTAAGATCCAATAATGATCTCTCTCTCTCTCTCTCTCTCTCTCTCTCTCTCTCTCTCTCTCTCTCACACACACACACACACACACACACACACACACACACACACACACACAAAATGAGATGTCAATGAGCATTCTAGTAGTGGGAAGTCTGTCAGGTAAAGGTACTGAGGGATAGGTATCAGGGCTCAAATTCTGTATGCCCCACTTACCATCTTCATGACTTTGCCAAATTACTTCTCCTGGGTTTCAGCTTCACCATCTGTAAAATGAAGCTGATACCATTACCTTATTCATATGGGTTAAATGAGTTAAAATCTAAAGCCAGAATATGCCTAGTACTTGGCAATCTCTTGTTGAGCTATTACTGTTTACATTTTACCAGATTGCTTGAAATTATCACCTGTAAAGCTGGAGATGGGTTACAGATTAAAAACAGGACATTATAGACAAAAGCACGGTGATGGGGGTAACGAGAATGATTGGGCTGAAGATGAAACAACAAAAATCGCATATTGGGATCAAATGAATCTTTCTCTAGCAATCTGCAGGACATAAACTGAAAATGACGTACCTAAAATGCTCACTCACACAATGTCTGCTAAAGCAGAATGGAATGGTGGCTGAACCTCTTCTCGCTGCTAAGCTTTATCATGTTAAAACAGCACACACACCATCAGCACAGTTGAAGTGGTGAAATTTTTCAAAATACTTGTTTTCCTTGCCAAGTTACTTACAACATCATTTTGAAAGCAACACACAGTGAGCATAAAAATAAGCCTCTTGGTTCTTTCAGCATAAATTAAACAACCTAATGTTATTGGGAAATTATGCAAACAAAATTTAAATCAGATTATGTAAGTACACCTAGGGTCTTTCAAAGCAAGATGCCATGATGTACATAAGAGAAAAGCTTATTGGAAAGAAGCAGACAGTTCAATACAAAAATGGGTAAGAAAAACTTGATAAGTCACTACACAAAAGGGAAAATCCAAATGGGTACAAAAAAGGGAAGGGGCCCCATTTCTATATTGAGGAAATGCAAATAATAATTCCTTGCCACTTTGCAGTCACAGAATAGCTAGAATCAAAATTACAAACAGGACCAGGTGCTGACAGGAATATGGAGCAACTAAAACTACATTGCAGGGAGAATGGTGAATTGGTTCAAATAATTTGGAAAACTGTCAGTATCTACTAAAGTTGAACATAAGCATTTCCTAAGGCCATGTTTCCATGCTTTATGTTTAACATAATGGAAATGTACACAAATATCCACTGAAAGGGCCAGTCTCAGAATATTTACAGCAACACTATTCATAAAAGCCAAGAATCAGAGGCAATGTAATGCCTATGAGCTGCAGAATGGAGGATAACAATGTAGTATACTCACATAATGGAATACTAGATAGGAAGGAAAATAGTGAACTTTGAACACACAAAACAAACAGATGAATCTCATGGACCAAGTGTTGAGAGAGAGAATCCAGTCACAGAATAACTTGTACTTGGATGTAGCTCAGCTGGTAGAAGGCTTGCCTAGCATGACCAAGCTTTGAGTTCCATCCCCAGTACTACACAAACCCATCATGGAAGCTTGTGCATCCATGATGGTCAGAAGTTCAAGGTCACTGTCCCTCCACAACAAGTTTAAGACCTTTAGGGTAAAAGGGCCAGCCAAAGAAACACACCCTGACCCTGAAACCAGAGCCAAAGAAACACACTTTGTCCTTGGAACCAGAGCCATTGAAAGAAACACACACTGGCTGTGAATCTAGAGCCAAATCTGTCCCCTGACCAAATGAACATGAAATCAACCAATCCCTGAGCAGGAAAACCAACAAATCCCTGAGCAGGAAATCTAGCCAATCTGAGCTTGTCCAAGCTCAAGAGGATCAAAATCTGACCAATTCCCTTCCTGAAAATCTTCTCCCTAGAAAAACTCCACCCCTGAGAAGCACTATATAAGCCCCTGTGCCTGTTCAGTTGGCAGCTGTCCGCCTCCACCCTGGCAGAGGCGGCCACCCTCCTGGATTCCTCCTTCCCAAATAAATCTCCTGAAGGAGTTTTGGGTGAAGATCTTTCCCTGGTGCAGAGCACAATCTCTGCTGGGAAGCTCCCTTAGGGGAGCAGAGTAGAAGAAGCCACTGACACCTCTTCTGGGAAACTCCCTTGGGGATGGAGCAGAAGGAACAACTTTTCACCGGAGCCCGAGCAGATGGCTACATTTCTGCAGGGGTTAGCAGAGTGAAGCAGAAGAAGTAACATCTTGGGTTGGAGCTGAGAAGAAAAGGATACCTCTGCTGGGAAACTGCCTTAGAGGGGTGAAGCAGAGCTCAGCTGTAACTGCTCTCTCTTGGAGAGGAGAGGGATTGCTACCTCCTGCACGGAGACCATCTCCCACTGGACCCCAGGTTCAAGTGTAGCCTGACTTTCTGACAAGTCAGGATACCTTTCTCCTCACAGCTGTAGGTATAGCCTGACTTCCCAATAAGTCAGAATACCTTTCCCTCCAGAGCTGTGGCACTTGCAATACCAGCCTGAAATATAGAGATCCTGTCTCAAAAAAAGATTAAAAACTTAATGTGCCAATGATATGGCACATCAGGTAAAGGTGCCTGCTGCCAAGACTGAAGACCTGAGTTTGGTTCCCTGGACCCTTAAATTCTCCTTACATGGTGTAAGGAGAGAACTGACTCTTGCAAGTTGACCCCCTAACATTTACACACATGCATGGCACATACATACCAGCACACATATACACATGCACATACAAATCAAATAAAAATGTAATTTTTAATTAAGAGAAAGGAAGAGCAACTAGTGCATAATTCCATGTAAATGAAGTTTGAGAGCAGGTAAAAATGTTCTACTATATTAGAAGGCAGGAAAGAGATTAATAGAAACCCAGCAGTACAAAGAGCATCTGGGGCCCTAGGTACACTGGCTTGTTCATGCTAGGAAAACGTATCATGATTTCAATTATGATTGTGTACTTGGAAGTATATATGTTAGGTTTCAATAAAATGTTGACACCATTGGGGGGAGGAATAGAGAGAGGGTGGCTAATGAATACAGGAATGGGGCTAGATAGGAGGAAAAACTTCTAATGTTCTATAGCATAGTAAAGTAAACATGGTTGGCAGCAAATCATTGACTATTCAAGTTACCTAGTAGAGGAATGGGAGGATTTAGCTCAGTTGCTAGAGTACTTGTTCAACATACACAAAGCCTTAATTAATCTCCACCCAGTACCATACAGACTAAGAGTGACAGCTCAGTACTGTAATCCTGGCACTTGACAGGGAGAGGCTGGAGGACTAAGAGGCCAAGGTCATCCTTAGCTATGTAGTAAATTTGAGGCCAACTTGAGGCCAACCTGGGCTATATGACCTTCTATCTCAAAATACAAAAAGAAAATTAATAGAAAGAATTGGGGGGGGGCTGGGCGGTAGTGGCACGCCTTTAATCCCAGCACTTGGGAGGCAGAGGCAGGCGGATCTCTGTGAGTTCGAGGCCAGCCTGGGCTACAGAGTGAGTTCCAGGAAAGGTGCAAAGCTACACAGAGAAACCCTGTCTCGGAAAACCAAAAAAGAAAGAAAGAATTGGGGGAAGGGTTCAAGACCAAGCTCTCTGTGTAGCTCTGGCTATGCTGGAACTCACTCTGTAGACCAGGCTGGTCTCAAACTCAGAGATCTGCCTGCCTCTGCCTCCCAAGTGCCGCTGAGAGAGCAAGACAGACTCCATTTTAAGAAAGAACTCCATTTTAAACAGGACTTGACCAGGGGCTGAACCTGGTTCCAGTAAAAACCACAAACAGTTCCAAGAAAAATCACAAACAGCCAGGGCCCCAGTCAAGGCGACCCCACCAGGGTGGGCTGGCTGATGAGGAACTTTGGTAAACAATATCTGCAGGCTCCAAATGTCCTTGTGGCTTTCTGATAACCATTGTTAAAAATTCCTCCAGACCCCAACTAGTGAATTCAAAGGTTACATACCCTCACCCAATCCTGAGACACCAAGGCTTGTACCTCCTTGCTTGCAGTTTTTCCCTTTAAAAACCCCAAACCCAAGAGCTCAGGGCCGTTCTCCACCTACTGCTTTTGAGTGCTGGAGGACAGTCCAAGCTCCAGCTTGTAATCAATAAATCCCTGCATGTTTTCATCGGATATCGGCTCTGTGGTAATCTTGTTGGGGGGGGGGGGTGTCTCGTGACACAGGCACTACACTGTGATCAAAGGTGTGTGCCACCACCACTCTGCAATAGAAAGAATTTTTAACACACACACATACAGAGAGAGAAAGGGGGGAGTTAAAATAGACTTATCCTATAACAAGATAACAATGCCTCTACTAGACACCAGAAGCTAACAAATAAGTCCAGTGCCAGGAATGGACTACTTCTTTTGAAATTGTTGGCCAATGAGGTCCCATAGACTCCCAAATTTTACAGGCTATTGCCATTGCTTTTGGTAAGACCCCTACTGTTGAAGAAACTACATAGAAAATGGAGAGATCAGGCTGGCAGCGGTCAGGAAGTTTTATTTCTACTGGCTAGCTTTCATTGTGATGGAAGGTGCACACTACTAGAGGAGAAGATTAACCATCAATCACATCCAGTTGTGAACCCTGAGAGCTAAAAAAAAAAAAAATGACTGACCTGGCAAGACATGCTCACTGGTGCAATTGTGGCATGAACATCAGGGGAGTAACCAGCCTCTTCCTAATTGGATTTAAATCCCTCCCGCTCCACAAGATGAAACCCATACTTGGCACCATTAACCGAGCAAGAACCTATGGGCTAGACAGGTGATAGTCCCTAGGGGAGAACCTACTACTATTACTTTGCTAAACTATCATTAAACTGACTCCTTACGAAGTTTCATAATAAACAAAGATCAATGCATTGCTCAACCCTCATTTGAGAAGCCTCTATTTGTACTAGATGGTGATTAGCACAGTGACCACAACTGGCCAAGGTGTAAAGAATAAGAGACTGCAGAACACTCTAAATCAAACATATAAGTCACACCCTCTTCTCCCAAGACTAAGGGATTATTGCAAAAGAGGGAGCAGAAAAAGTGCAAGAGCCAAAGGCAATGGATGACCACAAGGAAAGAGTATCTTTTGGACATATCAGGACAGCTACATATATGAACTCTTAGTAGTTGGAGCAGCATGCACCAAACCTGTGCAAGCCCAGGCCAGACCAAACCACAGCATGGAGATAGAAACTGGGAAGGAAATACCACCCATGACTGTGGAGCTATGGGCAACCATTAGCTGTTAGGAAAGGAAGAGACAGTTTTCTGTAAGAGTTTAGCCTCTGGTAAATTAACTGTTCTCTAGTGGAAGGCCACAGATCCAAGAATATTTGAGCAGCACAACTTGCTCTTAATGGGTTTAAAAAAGGCACAAAGTTGAATAAGTAAGTGTCTTAGAGTATGGGTTTCTATTGCTGTGAAAAGACACCATGACCACGGCAACTCTTATAAAGGAAAACATTTAATTGGGGCTGGCTTACAGTTCAGAGGTTTAGTCCATTTATCATCATGGTGGGTATTGTGGCAGCATGCAGGCAGACATGGTGCTGGAGAAGGAGCTAAGGGTTCTGCATCTGGATAGGCAGGCAGCAGGAAGAGAACTGGCTTGAGCTTCTGAGACCTCAAAGCCCACCCCTGGTGACACACTTCCTCCAATAAAGCCACACCTAATCCAACAAGGCCACACCTCCTAATAGTGCCACTCCCTATGGACCTATGAGGGCCATTTTTATTCAAACCATCACAATACCACCACAGTAAGGAAAGGGGATATGGATCTGGAAAGACTTGCAGGAGGTGATTTTGACCAAAACATATTATATGAAACTCTCAAAGAACTAATAAAATATATCTGACTTTAAAAAGAATTTTTAGTGTTCATAATGCAAAGAAAGAACACATATTTACCTTGATCTGATCACCATATATTGTATGCACGTATTAAAATGTCATGCTGGACTTCCTACATACATACGATTAGTATGTTTTAATTAAAATATTTAAAAAGTGGACTAGGAAGATGGCTCCCTGGTTAAAGTCCTAAGCAGAAAGTATAAGGATCAGAGTTAGGACCCCAGAATCCACATAAATGCTGTGTGGGCACAGCAGCCTGCCATAACTCCAGCACTAGGAAGACCAAGACAAGGAATCCATGAAGCAAGATGACTGGCTACACTAGACACATTGATGAGCTGTGGGTTCAGTTGAGATACACGGCCTCAGTAAGCAAGGTGGAGAGTGATCAAGGAAGACTCCAGACAACCATTTTGGACATTCATATGCACACACATGTGCACTCACACTCATTGGAACAGAAAGGCATATGCTCACCACACACACATACACCATGGAAAATGAAAAAATATAAGATGTGTTTTCCAGGGCTGGAGAGATGGCTAAGCACTTAACAGCACTTGCTGCTTTTCCAGCAGACAAGGGTCCAATTCCCAGCACTCACAAGTTGGCTTACAACCATCTGTCACTCCAGTTCCCAGGAATCTGACACTCTCTTCTGGATTCATTGTACATACGCAGTACACAGGCATACATGCAGGCAAAACACCCATACACATAAAATAAAAAATGTTTTTAGGGGTTGGGGATTTTGCTCAGTGGTAGAGTGCTTGCCTAGCAAGTGCAAGGCCCTGGGTTCGGTCCTCAGCTCTGGAAAAAAAAAAGAAAAAAGAAAAAAAAGTTTTTATTTTCCAATAACAATAAAAAGAAAATATCACAATTTTAAATGCTTATTAAATCCTGACCTGCTGATGTTGCAGCACAAATTGGAATTCTGTGAAGGGAAAGAAAAAGATTATCTTTTATTCCTTGATGTGTCTGCTCCAGGCACCTAGAACAATGTCCAATACATACCAGGTATTCAGCTGATGTTTACTAAATGAATAAGAGCCAAAATAAACTGTTCTAAATATATCATTAAGCATCACCATTTAAAACAGCTGGAATCAAATCCAAAAACACGTATATTTATCTGTTCAAGGGCTTAAGTCGAATCTGCAATTTACCAGCAAATCAGTGTGGTTTGGCTATTTCTGCTATTTACCTGTTTTCACATATGTTCTCCCAGATGTTCATGAAGACTTTTCTTATATAAGCCACTTAGCACTTAATAGCAATACACCCTTTAGGTATGTTAATATGCTTTAATTTATTACCAAAATACTGTAGTAGTGAGCACCTTATACAATAAACAGAAGAGGTGGCAACTTGTATCAATGCTGAAGCCACAGTACTTTCAACCATAATGGCCCTTATTCTATTTGGCCAAGCTGTAAATATTAGTCACATGTCAGCAACTTTCAAACTATGGTTGAATAATGGCATGCAAATTGCCAATTTTATTAAAAAGCATTCCTTGGGGACCAGAGAGATGGCTCAGCAGTTAAGAGTGGTTATTGCTCTTGTAGAGGACCCAGAATTTAGTTCCCAGCACCCACATAAGTGGCTCACCAGGAGATCCTTCAGTCACCTGAACACATGTGCACAGAAGCTTACTTATAAGTAAACAAACAAATCTTTTTTTTTCAATTTGGGGCAGGTGTTTTTGTTTATTTGTTTGTTTGTTTGTTTTTTGTTTTGTTTTGTTTTTTGGTTTTTTGAGATAGGGTTTCTCTGTGTAGCTTTGCGCCTTTCCTGGAACTCTCTTTGGAGACCAGGCTGGCCTCGAACTCACAGAGATCCGCCTGCCTCTGCCTCCTGAGTGCTGGGATTAAAGGCGTGCGCCACCACCGCCCAGCCAGGGCAGGTGGCTTTTTGAGACAAAGTTTTTCTGTGTAACCATCCTGTCCTGGAACTTGCTTTGCAGACCAGATGGCCTCGAATTCACTGAGACCTGCCTGCCTCTGCCTCTCAAGTGCTGGGTTAATTAAAGGTGTGCGCCACCACCCCTGGCTAAAATTGTCAGGTTTTAATGCCAAATTCACAAGGTAGGGAGATATTCATTCATGAATAGATTCTTTTTGTCTTTATTTATGGGGTTATTCACATGTGCAGATACTTCAATATTAATTTTGGAAGGACTTAAGGTAAAATACACTGAATTCTAGCTAACTTACTAAGGAAGGGACATGGCAGAATGAACCATTGAGTTGGGGGGGGGGGGATTTCCGGAAGAGTTCTCTAGACCAAACCCTCTGCCACATGTTCTATCACAACATTGGGAATATGAAAGAGGGTGGCATGAGTCTCTTGGAGAAGTTCAAGAAAAGCCTCCTGTCTGGATCCAGACTCTACTGCCTTGATAGCATCTCCCCCAACCAGGACTGTCAAAGATGGTACTTTCTAATTTTGAGCCACACCATGATCTCCAGTCCAGTGCCTGCTCAGATCAGAGCTAGGAGGTGTCCACAGTTGGGCTTTGTGATGTCAAAGCAGCTGGCCTATCAGGACTCAGGGGTGTGGCCTTCCATTGTTCTCGGTGGCTTCATAAGTCCGCGCCTCGGAGCTCTGAGCCAGACCAAGCCAAGCTTCAGTATGGCTAAGGCAACTAAGAAGTCACAGGATCCTACCAAAAATATCAAACCATCAACTTCGGGTACCAAGTCTAAGAAAGCCAAAACTCGCCGTGAGACCAAAACCAGAACTGCTGGCAAGAAGGATGGTGAACCCAGTTCCAGAAGCTGTAGAATGGTAAGAAGGTCCAAGCTAAGTGTACTCCGTTCTCCAGTGATTTCCACTCCTAACCCTTTCTTGGCCTAGCAGTAACCCCTTCCTCAACCCACCGCCCTTCTCCTTCAGTCCCCTTCACGTATTCCATCTTCTCGAAGACCCATATGCCCTTGTCACTTTACTCTGTTGTCTGTTCCAGGTGCAAGTGATTACCAAGGTCAAGAAAACCCGACCACGGTGCCCAAAGAGAAAGGCTTCTGAGAAAACTACAACCTCTACAAAAAAGACCAAAAAAGCCAATAAGAAGTCACTGTTTGGTCACTACCACCGCCTGATGGAAGAGATGGCCAGTACCGAGACTGATCCAGGCCAAAGCAGCTTAGAGAGCTGCAGCGTCTCGACAAGTGACCTGGAAAGCCAATAGCCTCAGAATGCCGTAAGAGACCTAGCAACCTGTGCAAAGGTCTGGCAACTAGGCAATGTGGAACTGTGTAGGCTGAATTTTCCTACACAGCACTTTGATGTTGATGAAAATAAAATCAATCTGAAATGAAAACGATGTATCACTGAGAATCTCTAATGATGGAGCATGGGGGGAAGGAAGCGGGAGGGGAGGAGGGAGGATTAAGGAGGGGAGGAGGGGAAGGAAGGAGGGGGGAAGAAGGAGGGAGGAGGGGAGAGGGAGGAGGGGAAGGAAGG
>CABHPR010141153.1:7531-29611 GCA_902168415.1 Peromyscus melanophrys | reverse complement strand
AGGAGGGGAGGAGGGAGGAGGGGAGAAAGGGAGGGAAGAAAGGAGGGGGAAGGAGGGGAGGAAGGGAGGGAAGGAAGAAGGGGGAAGAAAGGGAGGGGAAGGAGGAGAGAGGAAGGAGGGGGGAAGAAAGGGGAGAGGAAGGAGGGGGAAGGAGGGGAGGAAGGAAGAAGGGAAAAACAAGAAGTGGGGAGTACTAGGTCCTACAGGGGTGAGGGCCAGACAAGCAAATGCAATGTCCGGCAGACACTAGATGGTTGAGACTGAGCTGGCATGGAGCACTAGAGACATGTTCCTCCCTGATACTTTATCCCACGGGCGAAGGATGAAAAGGGATGGACATTTCTTGGGTGGGGAGGTTACATGCATTTGAATAGGCAGGCACCCGTATCCATGCCTGAATAGGTCATAGCCAATTCATCTAGGCCAGCAACCTTTGGGGTTCACCTGCCTCTACCTCACAATGCTAGGTTACAGACATTTTGCTTGTGGGTGCTGGGGATTTGAACTCAGGTACTTAAGTATGTAGAGCAAATGGTCTTACCCACTGAGCCATTCTCCCAGCCCTCAGGGCTATGTGTGTTCTGGCAGGAGGCAGGAACACTGCTTGAGGATATGAACTGTAGAACCCACAGAATGAGAGCTATGGGGTTGTCAGTATCAAAGACACCTACCTCCCAGTGGTGTTTCTTATATCCTACCCTATATTAATCTTTTTAAAGACCCTCAGAAGGGCCAAAAACATCACCCTAATAAAAAGTATTAGTAGATAGATGCTGGGGATGTAGCTTGCCTAGCATGTATGAAGCTCTAGGTTTGAACCCCAGCACTGCATAAACTGGGTACATGTCTAGAATCCCAGAAATACACTTGAAAAGTAGAAGCAGCGGAATCAAAGGTTCAAGGTCATTTTTGGCTACAAAGCAAGTTCCAGGCCAGCCTGGATACATGAGAACCTGTCTCAATAAAAATAATAAAGTACTAATAGCACCCCAAGGGAACTAATAGTGTTTAGAAGCCACAGTGCAACACTGATAGCTCACTCCCTTCAAACGTTTGGGGTAGAGTTAGGCTGGAGGTCTGCCTCCAATGCTGTCAATAAAGCAAGAGGCATGGTCTACACTCTATAAGGGATTTTCAAATAATATGTCTGCCCATCGAAATATCTTTACCCTTTACTTTTTCCAATTTTCTTCATCCCTGGAGGTAGTGTCATCTTAAAAAAGAAACCAGAGGGGTTGGGGATTTAGCTCAGTGGTAGAACGCTTGCCTAGCAAGTGCAAGGCCCTGGGTTCGGTCTTCCGCTCTGAAAAAAAAAAACCAACAAAATGAGCATGCTTCAAATATGTAGAGTTTGATGCACTTTGCCACATGTAGATACTGAAGAAAATGTCACTAAAAGAATAAGAGTGAACAACTTCTTTAAAAAGATAGAGTTCAAGCGGGGCAGTGCTGGCACACACCTTTAGTTCCAGCACTTGGGAGGCAGAGGCAGGAGGATCTCAGTGAGTTCAAGGCCAGCCTGGTCTACAAAGTGAGTTCCAGAACAACCGGGACTGTTATAGAGAGAAACCCTGTCTCAAAAAAACCGAAAAAAAAATTGAGTTTAATGTCAGCAAATTACATAAATAAAATGTGCAACTCCTCAAATATGTATGTCTTCTATTGACAGTTTGTTTCACTGACTTAGGCCTACGTATGAATTAGTTGCCTAGAAAGGAAGGAAAAATGAGAATATGTAAAGAGACTACAATTGCTGACTTCCTTTTTAGAAGTCCATCACAAAGAGACCCTTGTGCTCTCCATTGCAAACACAGTCCCCTCCCTTCCCCGCTCCTGGAATGCAGGAAACTCTTCTTTATTACCTCCATTGTGGCATGACAAAAATGTGACACACAAGAAACAGTTGATTTTGTCAACTCAGGACAGTCTCTTCACCCAGTACACGTCCTCTGAGACTCACTGAAGCTGTAGATAATGGCGGTTGTGGGAAGCGGGTATGTGTTTGGTTTTAGAGTAGTAGTCCAAGGTATGAATGTATCACAGTTTAATCATTTTTCTTTGTTTATTTGTCTGTTTGAGACAGGATCTTGCTATGTAAGCCCAGGACAGCCATGACTCATAATCTTCCTGTCTCTGTCTCCTAAGAGTTGGAATTATAAGTATGGATCATCACACCCAACCTTGTTATTCATTTAAGGACACTGTATTATGATTCTTCAGAAAAAAATAGGGAGGAGATAGGACTTACAAGAGGGCTTCACTGAATCTGAGGACCTGAGATAACTGGCAACATCAATTTTTTTTATTGTTTTAAAAGTTTCAAATTAGCGTACACAGTATTAGATTGTGACATTTTTCAAACAAAATTTGGTGTTCTTGCTTCTCCTCCCCCATCTTCTCCTCCAGCTTAGCATTTCTATTGCTGTGATAGAGCACGGGGATGGAAAGCAACTTGTGGAGAAAAGGGTTGATTTCAGGCTATAGGTTAGCGTCCATCAGCAAGGGGAGTCAGGGCAGGAACTCAAGCAGGGCAGGGACTTGGCAGCTGGAACTGAAGCAGAGACCATGGAGGAATGGTGCTTAATGGCTTATTCCTCATGGCTTGCTCAGAGTGTTTTCTTCTACCAACAAGGACCACTAGCCCAAGAATGGTACTGACCACAGTGAGCTAGCCCCACCCCACCCCATATCAATCATCAATCAAGAAAATGCACACAGGTTTACTGACAGGTCAATTTGGTGGGTGCATTTTCACAATTGAGATTTCCTCTGCCTCAGTTCCTGCCTCCAGTTTCCTGATTTAAGCTCCTGTCCTGACTTCCCTCGATGGTGGACTATGATGTGGAAGCTGAAGGAAAGTAAGCCCTTCCCTCTCCAAGTTGCTTATGATCATGGTGTTTTACCATAGCAACAGAAACCCTAAGACATCCATTATAGATGTTGATAACACAGCAAAATATCAACTTACAGTAATTATTTAGTTACATATTTGTGCTTAAAATCCCACAAATTATAAACTAAGTATTAATTAGTAAATACTGCTTTTTTCCTCTCAATTTTGCATAAAACAATTTTATTCTCTCTCTCGCTTTTCCTGTGCTTGTGACCACCAGAATCATATTTTGGGTCCTCTCACAGTGAGATTCTGGAGTCTACATTTGAGATAATAGAGCATTTAATCTCAAGACAAGTGATGTGTGTGTGTGTGTGTGTGTGTGTGTGTGTGTGTGTGTGTGTGTATAATAATGTAAGCACTTCCCAAGCAAGTACATGGAGGTAGATGGAAAGGAATCCCTAAATTTACTCTTTTCTAAAATTAACCTTCCCAAGCACATCCATGATAGAGGAACAGATTCTCATGTCTACATGCCCTTTCACAGAGGCAGGGGGATCTCAGTGAGTTCAAGGCCAGTATGGTCTACAAAGCAAATTCCAGGATAATCAGGACTGTTACACAAAGAAACCTTGTCTGTCTTAAAAAAAAATGGGGTACAGATCTAAACAGAGAATTCTCAACAGAGGAATCTCAAATGGCTGAGAAACACTTAAGGAAATGTTCAACATCCTTAGCCAAGGATTAGGGAAATGCAAATCAAAACAACTCTGAGATTTCATCTTACACCTGTCAGAATGGCTAAGATCAAAAACACAAGCAACAGCTCATGCTGGAGAGGATGTGGAGCAAGGAGAACACTCCTCCATTGCTGGTGGGTGTGCAAACTAGTACAGCCACTTTGGAAATCAATATGGCGGTTTCTCAGAAAATTGGGAATCGATTCACCCCAAGACCCAGATATAGTACTCCTGTGCAAATACCCAAAGGACATGTCATCCTACCACAAGGACATTTGCTCAACTATGTTCATAGCAGCTTTATTTGTAATAGCCAGAACCTGGAAACAACCTAGATGCCCTTCAACCGAAAAGGCATATGTCACATAAAGAAAATGTGACACATTTACACAATAGAGTATTACTCAGCTGTTAAAAACAATGACATTATGAAATTCAAAGGCAAATAGATGGTACAAGAAAAAAATCATCCTGAGTGAGGTAACTCAGACTCAGAAAGACAAACATGGTATGTACTCACTTTTGATAGATATTTGCTGTAAAGTAAAGGATAACCATGTTATAATCCACACCTCGGGAGAGGCTAAGTAACAAGGAGGGCTCAAGGGTGGACACAGGAATCTCCCTGGGAAGAGGAAATAGAATAGTTCTCGTGGATGGACTGGGTACATGTGGGGATGGGAATATAAGGAATCAGGTGGAGGTGGAAGAGGAGGTACTGGAAGAGAAATCTGGAAATCCATTTCAGGATGAGGTTTCTCTGGTGCAAGGGAAACTCCCCAGGAATCTACAAGGACGATCCCAGGTAAGACTCCTAGCAATACGGGATACATAGCCTGAACTGACCATTTCCTGTGACAAGGCAGACTTCCAGTGGAGGAACTGGGACACCAACCCAGCCACAAAACCTTCCACCTACAATTTGTCCTGCCTACAAGATATGCTGGGGTAAGGGTGACTCAGAGATTGTGGGAGTGGCCAACCAATGACTGGTCCAGCCTGAGACCCATGCCATGAGACCCATGCCATGAGAGTGAGCCCACCCCTGACACTGCCTGGAATACCAGGACTCAGAAGCTAGATAGCCCAGAGACCTAGAATAGAACCAAATATGACTGGCAAAAGAAATGTCAATGTAATGATGTCTAATGATATTCTGCTATACTCATAGATTGTTGCCTAGCCCAATTGTCATTAGAGAGGCTTCACCCAGCAGATGAAAGGGATTTTTATAAGAACTCACATATAAGCTGATACCTTCCTATCTAATAGATAATTCTAGAAGAAAACTTCACTAACATATTGCCATATATTTTAAACTGATCTCTTTCCAAATGTTATACAATGAATATTAGCATCTTTACAATCTGGAAGAAGAATGTTTAATTTGGGTTTAGAGTTGTATATGGTATTAAGGATGGAACCCAAGTCCTTGACCATGTTAGGCTGAGGAACACTCCCAGTTCAAATGATGTATTGTTAAATAAGAGCTAATCCAACAGTGATGAGCACTGCATGACCCAGATTGTGATTTCTAAACACTACTTCCCATTAATAAGAACCAGGATGTTTTGGGAAAATGGTAAGGGCAAGAAATATACAAGATGTACCTGAATCTTCTGATTATACCTGGAAGCAAGGGAACTGTCATGCTAGTGTTGTGTCCAAAGAATGAGGAAGCCAACTTAAAAAATATCCCACTGACCAATGAAAGGATTGCTTATATAGCAATAAGAATGACAATGGAGGGGTTAGGGCTGTAGCTCTATTGGTATACTACTTGCCTAGCATACACAAGACTCTAGTAATCCCAGCCTTACAAATGAATACAATTCTGATACATGCTACAGTGTGGATGAACCTTGAACATACCATGCTATGTAAAATTAGGTCAGACATAAAAAGTACGAATATTGTGTATGTCTATGTATATGAGGTGCCTAGAACAGTCAAATTCATAGGTGCCAGAGGCTAGAGAATGGGAAGGCAGTATTAATGCTTAAGGAGGACAGAGTCTGTGGGAGGACAGTGTGAAAGTTCTGGAGTTAGATGACAGTGATAGCTACACAACATAGATGTGTACTTACACCACTGAATTTAAAAATAGTTCAAATGGTATTGGATAGCCTATTGGTATGCTCTTCCCTGGGGAAAACTATTTTTCCTGCCCTCAGCATTCCTTAGTTGCCTGTAGTTCTTTGTGTAGAGTGGAGGCCTCTTGGGCTTTTCCAATCCACTTTGACTTGTCTGTTGTTGTCCTTGTTCGGTTCAATTTAGGCAGTCATGTTGGTGAGACTTCATGAATGTAGCTTCTCACTCACATATACATATGAGTAACTTATACAGACTGACCAAGTTATATTTATGTATTTATATAACACATAATTAATGAAAAATAGACCATAAATATGAAAAAGAGCAAGGAGGGGTTTGGAGGCAGCAAAGGGAAGGGAGAGATCTCAAAAAAATAAAATAATAATAATAATAATAATAATAATAATAATAATAAAAGTTTAGATGAACAAGCTTGTATTTATATGATAAAAAAGAATCTATAAAATAAATTTAAAAAATCTGTATTTTTTAGAAATATGGATATAGTGGTGTTGAGCTTTGTTTCAAAATATTCAGGGTGGGAGAGTGAATAAGGATAAGAACAAAACAGGAGGTGATAATGGATGGGTTCAGAAAAACATATTATGCTGCTGTCTCTACTTTTAGATGTACCTGAAATTTTTCACTAAAAAAGAAAGAGGAGGTGGGAATGATGCTCATGCCTGTAATCCCAGCACTTGGGAGATGGAAGCCAGATGATCAGAAGTTCAAGGCCAGCCTTGCTCATAGTAAGTTTGAGGCAAGCTTTGTTCGTAGTAAGTTTGAGGCCAGCCTAGACTATATGATAACTTGTCTCAAAAAAAATTAGGAAGAAGAGAGGGGACAATCTGTCATATAAGGTCCATTTTATTGATGCTCTTCATTTTGAAGAAACTCAGCCATTCTTGGTCAGCACCTCAGCAGATGAGGTCTGGAGTTGGTTACATTGCTATAGACAGACCCAGTATCTACAGTGACTAGTGTTGACACCTAGGCAAACACAGTCACTAGGTATTTTTCAGTTTTACTCTAAGCCCTGAAGCAGTACCTACACAAGAGCAATTTGATCTCAATTGCTTGCTTTGGGGGCCATGGTCGAGCTCAGTGGTACAGCACTTGCCTAGTATATGCAAGACCCTGGGTTCAATCCCCAGCACTACAAAAAAAATCAATTTCTTGCTTCATAGTTTAGCTCTCTCTACAGGATTACAAATCTGTTCTAGTCAGACATGGTGACTCACATCTATAATCCCAACACTGAGAATGCTGAGGCAGGAGGATCAGTTCTATACCAGCTTGGACTATACAGTGAAACAATGTCTTAAATAATAAGAAGGACATTAGTAATGCCAAAAGTGAACTTCAAAGAAATACACCCCTGACCACCTACCTAAACCTTCATAATCTGTCACCATCCTACTTTTTTCTCTCATCCCATACTCATTATCAAGTTTTTCTTGCAAGAGTAAATGATAATACAGCAAATACTTACAAAGTACATGTTTTATACCAAGCAAGCATGGTTTCAAATGCATTACATGCATCAGGTCTTTTGAGTCTTCACACTGGCCTTGACTTCAGTGACATTTTAACCTCCAATTTGCACTTGAAAAACTGAGGTTTTAGATAATTTATGTCACTGTTTTAATTACTTTTCTGTTGCTGTGATAAAATATTATGATCCAAGGCAACTTGGGGAGGGAAAGATTTGCTATATCTTACAGCTTACCATTATGTAAGTGTCCTAGTTACGTTTCTATTACCATGACAAAACATTATGACCAAGGCAATTTATAAAAGAACGTATTTAATTTGAGGACTCATCATACCAAAATGTATAATCATCATGGCAGTGAACATGGGAGCAGGCAGGAAGGCATGGTGCTAGAGCAGTAGCTGAGAGCTTACATCTGATCCACAAGTATGCCGAAAAAAGAGAGCAAGACTGGACCTGGCATGGACATTTGAGACCTCAAAGCCCACCCCTAGTAACACACTTCCTCCAAGAAGGTCACACCTTCTAATCCTTCTCAAACAGTTCCGCCAACTGGGGACCAAGTATTCAAATATATGAGCCTATGGGGGCCATTCTCATTCAAACCACCATAGTAAGTCAAGACATGAACCTGGAGGCAGGAGCTGAAGCAGAGACCATGGGAGAATGCTGCTCACTGGCTTGTTTCCCAAGACTCACTCAACTTGCTTTTTTTATACAACTCAGGACCACTGTAGCATTCCCCACAGTGGGCTAGGCTCTCCTTTATCAATCACTAATCAAGAAAATACAACACAAACTTGCCTACAAGCAATCTGATGGCATTTTCTCAATTTAGGTTTCCTTTTTCCAGATGACTCTAGCTAGTGTCAAGTTGACAAAAAAAAAAACAAAAACAAACAAACAAACAAAAAAAACCTCTAAGCACAACCCAGGCTACTGACACTGTCAATGAGACTCAGTCTTGAGTACAGAGTTTCCAGATTCTTTTGCTTTTTCTATATATTGGCTATTTCTACCTATCTCTTACAAAGAGAACATTCCTACTGCTTCCTAATAAATCCAGCTTACCCCACCATTTTAGTTAGGGTTTCTACTGCTGTGATAAAACACCATGACCAAAAGCAACTTAGGGAGGAAAGGGGTTATTACCTCTTACCATTTTCAGATCACACTCCATCACCGAGGGAAGTCAAGACAGAAACTAGAGACAGGAATTGATGCAGAGGCCATGGGAAATTGGGACTTCCTAGGTTTGCTCCCCATGGCTTGCTCAGCTTGCTTTCTTATACTTCCCAAGATCACGTGCTGAGGGATGGCATGGCTTACAGTAGGTCAGGCCCTTCTGCATTAATCATTAATCAAGAAAATGCCTTACAGACTTGCCTGCAAGCCAATCTAATGGAGGCATTTTCTCAACTAAAGTTCCTTCTTCCCAGATGACCTTGTGTCAAGTTGACAAAAAAAAATCTAACTAGTACACTCAGCTAGCTAAATTCCCATGTAAGGCTCTTGAATGCTTTGTCCAAGGTCAATGGCCCTAAAGAATAAAAAGATAGGATTGGAAAAACTGCAACCAGAGAAGCCCTGTGGCTGCTTACAGAAATATTGGCCCCATGGGAGGGCCCCATGTCCATGCTGTGCCATCCCACCTCCTGAGCACTGAGCAACCAGGCTGTGTGAACTGAGAAGGTAATTCTCACGCCACACCAAATGATTCAGAAGGCCTCTGACACACCTGCAGCATGCACTATAGTGTTTGACCTGTGCAAAAAGTCTCCAATTTGAAGTTTTAAACTGAGTATTTGTATGTTGAGGGCAAACACAGAAAGGATACATTATAGTGTGACAGATGGAAATAGATTTACTAAAACATTAATAGTATCTAGACAAGTTCTCAAGCACACCTGGGAATACATTACTGACACATTATAGGAACACACCAATATGCAGTTATTCCCACAGCAACAACAACAACAACAAAAAAAAAACACGTTATCTTTTACAACTCAAAAGAAAACTGCATTCATTGCAGTGACACCTAAATCTCCTAATTTTGTGTTCTGAGCTCAAACTTTAAATTCTTTTGAGTTTTGGACATCATCAGAAAGGGTAAAACATTTTCGGTGAGATATCCTTCTCTTTTGATAGATCACTATCACATGACTAAACATTAATATTTTTGTTCTTTACAAAATACAGTACACATTTATGCAGTCATAAACATGCATTCATCTTATTAAAAATAAATTTATCTCCATTATATTATATATTGTTTATTTTTAGATTTCATTATTATATGTGCATATATTCTATTAGTTTACTTTTCATTATTAGCCAGGTTTGGTAACACCTACTTAAAATCCCAGCATTTAAAAGGCTGAGAAAGAAGGATTGTAAGTTCAAGGCCAGCCTGATAACATAGTGAGATCCAAAACAAAGTCCCAAAAAAAGAGATTTAGTTAGCTCATAACTTTGGAGGCTGAAAGTCCAAGATTTAGTGGCCCTCTGATGAAGAACCTGTGTGGGAATAAGAGATCATATTGAAACAGTATTTTGCTTGCATGTATTGCAACAAGAAGTTCATATATCCACTTATGAGTCAGTACATACTATGTTTGTCTTTTTGAGTCTAGGTTACCTCATTCAGGATGATATTTTCTAGTTCCATCCATTTGCCTACAAATTTCATGATGTCATTGTTTTTATACCACTGAGTAATCCTCCATTGTGTATATATATCACATTTTCTTTATCCAGTCTTTGGTTGAGGGGCATCTGGCTATTATAAATAATGTTACTATGAACATAGTTGAGCAAGTGTCCTTGTGGTATGATTGAGCATTCCTTGGGTATATGCCCAAGAGTGGTATCATTGGGTCTTGGGGTAGATTGATTCCCAATTTTTTGAGAAACCACCATACTGATTTCCAGAGTGGCTGTACAAGTTTGCACTCCCACCAGCAGTGGAGGAGTGTTCTCCTTGCTCCACATCCTCTCCAGCATAAGCTGTCATCAGTGGTTTTGATCTTAGCCATTCTGACAGGTGTAAGACGGTATCTCAGAGTCATTTTGATTTGCATTTCCCTGATGACTAAGGATGTTGAGCAATTCCTTAAATGTCTTTCAACTATTTGAGATTCTTCTGTTTAGATCTGTAGCCCATTTTATAATTGAATTGCTTGGTATTTTGATGTCTAGTTTCTTGAGTTCTTTATATATTTTGGAGATCAGCCCTCTGTCAGTGTGGGGTTGGTGAAGATCTTTTCCCATTCTGTATGTTGTCATTTTGTCTTATTTAATGTGTCCTTTGCTTAACAAAAGCTTCTCAGTTTCAGGAGGTCACATTTATTAATTGTTTCCCTCAGTATCTGTGCTACTGGTGTTATATTTAGGAAGTGGTCTCCTGTGCCAATGCGTTCAAGACTACTTCCTACTTTCTCTTCTATCAGATTCAGGGTAACTGGATTTATGTTGAGGTCTTTGATCCACTTGGACTTGAGTTTTCTGCATGGCCATAGATATGGATTTATTTGCAATCTTCTACGTGTTGACATTCAGTTATGAAAGCACCATTTGTTGAAGATACTTTCTTTTATCCATTGTACAGTTTTGGCTTCTTTGTCAGGTGTTCACAGGTGTGCAGATTAATGTCAGATTCTTCAATTTGATTTCATTGGTCCACATGCTGGTTTTTATGCCACTACCAAGCTGTTTTTATTACTATAGCCCTATAGTAGAGCTTGAGGTCAGGGATGGTGATGCCTCCAGAAGTTGCTTTATTGTACAGGATTCTTTTGGCTATCCTGGGTTTTCTGTTATTCTTTCCAGGTCTATGAAGAATTGTGCTGGTATTTTGATGGGGATTGCATTGAATCTGTAGATTGCTTTTGGTAAGATTGCCATTTTTACTATGTTAATTCTACCTATCCATGAGCATGGGAGATCTTTCTACTTTCTGATATCTTCTTCAATTTCTTTCTTCAGAGACTTAAAGTTCTTGTCATATAGGTCTTTCACTTGCTTAGCTAGATGTAAAGCAAAGGATAACCAGACTACAACCCAAAGCTCCAGAGAAGATAACAAGGAGGACCCTAAGAGGGACACATGGATCACCCTGGGAAGGGGAAATAGATGAGATCTCCATGAGTAAACTGGGGGTGAGGAGGTAATAGAGGGAAGCAGGTAGGGGATGAGAACATAAGGGAATGGGGTGGTCAAGCTGGAACAAGGATGGAGTGGGAAAGCAATGAAAGAGATACCATGATAGATGTAGACATCAAGGGAACAGGGGAAAACAGGGTACTAGGGAAGTTCTCAGGAATCCACAAGGATGACCTCACCTTAGGCTACTAGCAATAGTAGAGAAGATGCCTGAATTGGCCTACCCCAGTAATCAGATTGGTGAATACCCTAACTCTCATCATAGAGCCTTCATCCAGTAACTGATGGAAGCAGATGCAGAGATCCACAGCCAAGAACCAGTCTGAGCTCCAGGAGTCCAGTCGAAGACAGAGAAGAAGGATTCTATGAGCAAGGGGCAACAAGATTATGATGGGGAAACCTATAGAGACAACCAAACCAAGCTAGTAGGAACTTGGTGTTGAACTTTAAAGTGTTGAACTTTAGACCAACAGCTGTGGAGCCTCCATGGGACTAGACTAGGCCCTCTGCAAAAGCAAGACAGTTGTGTAGGTTGATCTGTTTAAGGGCCCCTGGCAGTAGGATCAGGATCCATTCCTGGTGCATGAGCTGGCTTTTTGGAACCCATTACCTATTGTGGGACACCTTGCACAGGCTTGATGCAGGGGGAGGGGCTTGGACCTGCCTCGGCTGAATGTACCAGGCTGTACTAACTCCCCATGGGAGGCCTTACCTTTTCAGAGGAGGGAATGGGAAGTGGGTTGGGGGACAAGACTGGGGGAAAGGGAGGAAGGAAGAGAGGGGGATCTGTGATTGATATGTAAAATGAATAAAAACTTTCTTAGTAAAAAATGTTTTAAAAATTAAAAAAGAAGTTTATATAGAATGTAAAATGGCTACAAACTAATTACCTACATATGCTTAAGGGGGAAATAGAGTGAAGATTTATATGCTACTAAAAATGTTTTTAAGGAGCTAGAGTGACATCTCAGTTGGTAAGAGGGCTTCCTGTTTTTCCACAGAGGCCAAATTCAGCCCAAGCACCTACACTGGGCAGCTCACCCTGTACCTCCAGCTCCAGATTTGACACCCTCTTCTGGGCTCTTGTGGACATCCTCATGCACATGCAAATACACACACACACACACACACACACACACACACACACACACACACATTTTTTAATTACTTCAAAAATACGTAACAAAGATAAGATGCTATAGAAATAGGTAATGAAAGAGAATGAAGATTTCAGAAATAGATCCGAACATACCTTGTAACTAACTACAAGAGCCAGCGGCATGGCATGTACATGTGTTCCCAGCTACTGAGAAGGCTGAGGCAGGTAGGTCACTTAATTCCAGGAGTTTGAGATCAGCCTGGGATACACAGTAGACCACTATGTCAAACAAAAGGGAAGGGTTGTGGGGGACAACATCACTACATGAGTAGAAATTCCACATTCGGGAAACTGATACTACTAGTTATCAAAAAAGCAAAACTAGACCTTTACCTTGTATCATACAATAAATCAAAAATAGAATAATAAAATATCAAGATAATTGCATATTAATTCAACATAGGAAACTTTCTGGAATAGGATAAGTAACTGAGGAGTGGCAAGGGCCATAGATAAATACATTGGACTTTCTTTTTCAAGACATGTTCTCAGGCTGTAGCCCAGGCTAGCCTCAAACTCATTATGTACCCCAGGTTGGCCTTAAACTCATAGCACTCCTCCTGCCTCAGACTGGTCAGGTTCACAGATGTGAACCACCAGGCATACCTTGACTGTGGTTTTTAAGTCTTAATTTTTGTATGGCAAAAATAAGCCACAAATGAGGAGACACGAAGGGAAATGAGTAAAGAGCAAGCAAGAAATGCAGGCAGAGACTGTATAATAAACTTCACAGCCTCATTAGTAGTCACAGAAATTCAAAATAAAATCCAGGTTTTTACTCATCAGAGCTGGGCATTAAAATTAAAAGATAATTATAAAGAATATTGCTTAGAATTTGGGGGAAAAGTTGTCTCATATAATAATGGTAGAAATAAGAATTTGTTTTATTTTATGTATATCGATGCTTTGCTGAAACGTGTATGTGTGTGCCTGGTGCCCACAGAGGCCAGTAGAGGACATTAATCCTCTGGAACTCGAGTTACAGACTGTTCTGAGCTGCCAAGTGGATGCTGAAAATCAAAAGCTTTTAATCATTGAGCCATTTCTCCAAATCCAAGTTATAAATTTGGAGGAAATTTTTATAATATCAAATAAAAAGTTTAAATGTCAGGCAAATAAAATGTCAAAATTAAAAATATGCATGCTTCATGTTCCACAATGAGAAATCTATTCCACCAAAATAAAAGCATTAATATTTAAGAAAATTTAAGCATAAAATTGCTCAGTAAGACATTTCAATGCCAAAAGGAAATAGAAACAAATTGAATTTCTACCAATGAAAGAGTACATGAATAAACTGTAATTTGCTTATTCATATTTATTCATACAATACAACATTACAGTTATTTTTGAAGCCTGTTCAGGAAAAGGCATATCTTCACAATGGAAAATATCATGGTCATGATTTTAGTTAACCACATTATCAAACTGCTTACAATGGAACACTTGGATGTTATATCCCTCTAACATGAAAAAAATAGAAATAAACAGAATCATCTATGAACTGGTCTTGCCAAATATAATCAAACCTAAATCTGACCAAACCTTTAGGCTTAGCTTCTCATTTCCAAGAAATACATGAAATAGAAGAACAAAGTTAAACCCTGAGGAAATAAACACACAAAAAAGAAATATGAGCTATTCTGCAAGATAACTGATATGGCTGCTTCCAGGGGTTGAGATCAAAGGAGAAAAGGTGTCTTGTTAATTTTTTATTGTTGTGATAAGACACCATGACCAAGGCAATGTATAGAAGAAAGAGGGTTGGGGGGGGGACTTATAGTTTCAAAGGGTTAGAGTCCATGACATTGTGGTGTGGGGAATGGAAACAGGCAGGTAGGCAGTCATGGTGCTGGAGCAGTAGCCAAGAGATTACATCTTGATATACAAGCAGGAGGCAGAAAGAAAGAAAGAGACTGAGCCTGGCATTGGCAATTGAAACCTCAAAGCCCACCCCTAGTGACACACCTCCTCCAACAAGGCCACACATTTGAATCCTTCCCAAACAGTTCCACCAACTAGGGACCAAGCATTCAAATATATGAGCCTGTGGGAGCCACACTCATTCAAGTCACCACAGGTGGGGAGTCAGAGTAAGATAGCCCATGCCTGTAATCTCAGTGTTCATGAGATTGAGACAGGAGTAAGTTCAAGGCCAGGGTGGGCTAAAAGCAAGACTCTGTATCAGAAAATGAAACAAAACAGTGAGAAACTATTATAAAATAAAAGACTAAAGAGACATAAGACAATTGTAATATGTGAACTTTTAATAAATTTTGATTCTTTAAAAAATAACTATTGGGCTGCAGACATGGCTCAGAAGTTAAGATCACTAACTGCTCTTCCAGGTCCCGGGACCTAGGTTTAATTACCAGAACCCACACGGCAGCTCTCAACCACCATCTGTCACTCTAGTCCCAGGGGACTGATACCCTCTTCTACATTCCAAGGACATGGCACACACACATGGTATACAGATACACATGCAGAGAAAACACCAATACATCAATACACATTTTTTTCTTTAAAAGTAGCTATAAAAGGATTTTGTTAGATAAATTTGAATATAAACAAAATAGAGAATACAAATAAATTAGTTCTGGTATTTTATTGCACCGCAGATAACAATAATATACTTTACATTTCAAAAAGCTACAAGAAAGGATTTTTAAAACTTTCACTGTAAAGAAATGACAAATGTTTGAGGAGATAAATATGTTTAACCTGATTTAAGCATCACACAATGAATACATGTGTAGAAACACTGCATGGTACCCCATCGCCAAGTGCAATTTTTATTTTTACATTTTCAGTTAAAAATAAATAAATTTTAGTGACTGGGAGTATAACTCAGTGGTAGAGTGTTTGCTTGACAGGGTGAGACCTTAGGTTCAATCGATCCCCAGCACTGTAAGTACTATTTTCTCTCTTTTTTCTTTCTTCCCAGCACTACAGTTATAACAACAGTAATACAATTAATTTTCAAATATTTTGATTTTTTTATTTTCTAAAGTTTGGTGATGATATTGCAAGTGTGAATGAAAAGGTCCTATTTTTTTTAGGCAATGGATGCCATATTCTTAATGGTGAAGTATTATAAACTCCAATTTACTGTGTCTCAAATGTTTCAAGAGGAAAAAAATCCATTAGATCAGCAGTTCTCAACATGTGGGTCATGACCCTTTGGGGGTCACATATCAAATATCCCGCATATCAGATATTTACAATTCTTAACAGTAGCAAAATTACAATTATGATGTAGCAATGAAATAATTTTATGGTTGGGGTCACTACAACATGAGGAACTGTATTAAAGGGTCACAGCATTAGGAAGGTTGAGAACCACTGCATTAGATTGTGCTGAATCAAATTGCCATTTCGTTGTAAGTCAAAAACAGTTGTTGAGTATTGGCAATTTTATATGATTTAGCCTAACAAATCAGGGAAAAGCGTCTGCAAAAACACCATAAAAACTTAACAATGATTGGACCTCGGCAACAGTTGTATAGGAATTCATTTTACTATTATTTCAACTTTTTACAATAAAACTTGAAGAAAAATAAAAATATGTATATATTGACCTAGATGGAGAGATAATATTATCTTTATTTTTTAATTCTTTGACCAGTTCATCCATGTGTATAACAAATTCTGATCATTTTCATCCCATTGCCCTCTCATCTGCTCTCCTTCACCCACTGGGACACTTCCTCCAACAAGTCTCCCTCTTCCTTTCATATATCCTCTTTGAGCATGAGACACTGAGCTAGGTTAAGGCTGCTTTCATGAGTATGGATAAGAGGTTATTTCCTGGAGCGTAAGCAACTTACTGGCAGTTACACCACTGAAAAAGGTAATATACCTCTTCTGGCAGCCAATATGGATCAACTGGCCCTCAGGGAGGGGTGGAGACTCATAAGCCTCTCCCCAACCCATGATGAAATATTAATGGTCCCTTGTCTAGCTTTTTGAAACCTGCTGAAAAACACATATAGAAGAGACCTATCAAATGGATGGAGTAGAGGAACAACCTATTGTAGCATGAGTCTTAGAGAGTCTTATTAATAAAATCAAACTTGAGCCAGGTATTGGGGTGAACACTGGAAGGTCAGAGAGACAGAATAAGCCACAGCTATCTCACCTAGCCGGATCCTCAGCTGGTCTTGTTTCCTCAGACTGGAGGCCTCGAGCCCTCATCCAGAATGGGTCTCAGCTGAACTGCTGCTAGAAGCCTGAAAGCTTAACCAGCCACATGCTTCTCCAGGCCAAAGGCCTCTCCAGGGCAAATGCCTCTAGTTTCTGGTCCTCACGCCTTATATACCTTTCTGCTTTCTACCACCACTCCCTGGGATTAAAGGTGTGGCTTTCTGGGATTAAAGGCGTGGGTCACCATGCTTGGGTGTATCCTTGAACACATGAATTTCTGCCTCTGGAATGCTAGGATTAAAGGCGTATGCTACCACTGCCTAACCTCTGTTTCATATTGTGGCTATTCCATCTCTGACCCCAGATAAGTTTATTAAGGTACACAATATTTTGGGGAACACAATACCACCACAACCTATATACGTTTATAGATGTCTCCAATTATGAAAAAACACCAGTTGTGAATAAAGCCATTATTATTGATTGATTGTGGTGAGAACAGAGAACGTGGGGTAAAGATTAACATTAAGTATCCTTACTTATACTTGTCAAAATATGAATGTTTCACATAGTTTTTTAATCTAATTTTTATTTTATTATTGTGTAGGTATGGATGTTTTACCAGCATGTATGTCTGTGTCCCACGTGAGTGCAGTGTCTATGGAAGCCAGAAGAAGCCATCAGATACCCTGGCACTGAAGTTACAGACGGTTGTGAGCCACCATGTGGGTGCTGGGAACTGAACTGGGGTCCTCTGGAAGAGCAGCTAGTGCTCTTAATTGCTGAGCCATCTCTGCAGTCCTAAATCTGATTTAAATACTCTACATACACACTTACACACAATGTACTAGAAATTTGGGGTAAAGATGATTTTTCAAATAGGTGCCAACAAAGATTTCCCCAAGAATATTCAATTCTAAATCTTCATTTAGATCAAGGATTGACAAACTCCATTCTATAGCTCAATCACACTGTCCTCTTTCATAACACAGTGGCAGAGTTGAACAGTTCTAAGTGTCTATATGACTGTGGCAGGGTCCTGTGCTGCTGTTCCCTTTGGGGGAGGGGGCCAAGCAGGTGCAAAGTCAACAACACAGACTCTAGGAGAATGTTGAAACAACAAGCTCAGTTTATTCAGGAAGAGGCAAGCCTTATATACCCTTGACCCCACACTGGGGGAAAGTTTGATGAATCTGCATCTGCTGGTGTGACATGGCTGCCTCTCATTAGTCCAGGTCATCTCCAGATCATGTCTCAGCTGCTGTTGCTAAAGCCCTTAGGCAGACCTAGGTTGGCTCTCAGAAAATATCTTATTGCTAGTTTGGGCCAGCTGGCCCTCAAGTCTGTTAGGGCTGAGTCATCCCACATATGACTTGACAAGTGCAGAGTTTTTACTATTAGGTCCTGTTTTTCACAGTAAACATTTTATGTTCCCTAATTTAGACGGTGTTTTGGTTTGAATAAAATGTTCCTACATGTAAGATGCAGCATATTTTATTGAAACACTGAGGTATAAAAAGGAAAAAATGTGTGTATGAAACAGTTTTTTTAATTAATGCTTACCTGTGTCTGATGATGTATAATACTAATCCCAGCCCTTGGGAGTTGAGACAGGAGAATCAGATATCCATGT
This sequence comes from Peromyscus melanophrys, assembly GCA_902168415.1. Taxonomy (NCBI): domain Eukaryota; kingdom Metazoa; phylum Chordata; class Mammalia; order Rodentia; family Cricetidae; genus Peromyscus; species Peromyscus melanophrys. The sequence goes on along the minus strand of CABHPR010141153.1, from coordinate 11,347 downwards.
CTAGTCTCAGCTATATAACTTGGGCTATGTAAGATATTCTTTCAAAAAACCAAGGGCTGGAGAAATAGCTCTGCACTGGCTGCTTTTCCAGAGGACTGGGATTCAATTCCCAGAATCCCCAGAGTGGTTCACAACTGTCTAGAACTCCAGTTCCGGAGAATCTGATGCCCTCTTTTGGCCTCCACAAGTTTTTGCACAGACATACATGCAGGCAAAACACCCATACACACACAAAAAAAAATAAAAACTGAAGGGGGAAAGAAAGAAACTGGAGAGATGGCTCAGCAGGTAAGAGTACTCACTGTGTGTGTATAACTGAGTTCAACCAGCCAGTGGGCATGTTTTGCCAGGCCAGCCATTATTGTAGCTGGCAAGGTTCATAGCTGGGTATGATAGGTGATTTTTCAAGCACTGTGAAAGCTAGCCAGAAGGGATGAAGCTTCCAGGTCAGTTTGATTTCTCTGTATTCTATGACTGAAGTATGTGGTGGTATTGTGTTCCCCAATATATTGTACACCCTAATAAACTTATCTGGGGTCAGAGAACAGAAAAGCCACTAGACAGACATAGAGGCCAGAAAATAAATGGTGGCACTCACACCTTTAATCCTAGCCTTCTGGAGGTGGAGATCCATTCAGATCTCTGTGAGTTCAAAGCCACACTGGAAACAGCCAGGCATGGTGACTCACGTCTTTAATCCCAGGAAGTGATGGCAGAAAGCAGAAAGGTATATAAGGCGTGAAAACCAGGAACTAGGCTGGTTAAGCTTTTAGGCTTTCGAGCAGCAGTTCAGCTGAGATCCATTCCGGATGAGGACTCAGAGGCCTCCAGTTTGCGGAAACAGGACCAGCTGAGGAATTGGCGAGGTGAGGAAGCTGTGGCTTGTTTTGCTTCTCTGATCTTCCAGCATTCACCCCAATAACTGGCACCGGGTTTGTTTTTATTAATAAGACCTTTTAAGATTCCTGCTACAGAAGTACATGTTGTCTTCACTAATAGGGTCTTTCTGTCAAGTTCTGGAGGGTAACCAGAGTAATGGCAACAGCCTGTAATGTTTTGATCTCACTGGCCAGCAACTCCAAAAGAAGTAACCAATTCCTGGAACTGGACTCTACACTTTTTTCAGATTCATTTTTATTATTTTCATTTTATATGTATGGGTGTTTTGCCTACATTTATGTCTGTGCAGTATGTGCATGACTGGTGCTCCTGGAGGCCAGAAGAGAGCATTGGATTCACTGGAACTAGAGTTGTAGATTGTAAGCCACTATGTGGGTGCTGGGTCTCAAACCAAGGTATTTGTTAGCCCCTAGTGTCTAGTATGGGCATTGTTGCCTCTTTATAGGGTAACTCCAATTTAATTACACACACACACACACACACACACACACACACACACACACACACAGGTACACTTCTACAGTAGGTTTCCATACGACTTTTTTGAAAGTCCTTCAGTATTATTTATCCCTCCCCATACTCCTTCCTGTAAGCTGCACTCAGTTCCCCCATTCCAATTTAACCTTTTCTGTTCCCAGTCCCTTTTAATCTTTTGTATCAGTGCATTCTATCTCCCCTTCCTTCAGCCCCCCATGGCCCTAATAATTTCTAACTTCTATGAATATTCCAAATAAAACACAAATATCTGATGGTCCAAAGATAACATCCATAAATAAGAGAAAGCATGCAAATGAGAGAAAACATGTGATATTTGTCTTTCTGGTTCTGGGGTTACCTCATTCAGAATGACTGTTTCCAGGTCCATCTACTCTACTATGATTTTCATTTTTCTTAATACATGAATAATATTCCACTGTGGAAATACACCAAATTTTCACTATGGCAAGACAGGTCATAGGCCCTGGGGGAGAATCTAAAAACGAACTCCTAATGACTTATCATCATGCCCATGGATCGATGCATCTCTCAACCTTCAGCCCTAAAAACAACTAACTATACCTCCTCCTAAGACTCGGGGATCACTGTGGAAAAGAGAGAATACATGGTGTTAAGAACCAGACATGCTAGATGACTATAAGAAAACAGTGTCTTCTAGACATAGCAGCACAGCTACACATATGAACTTACAGCAGTTGTGACAGCATGCATAATATCTGTGCAAACCCAAGCTAGACCAAATCCTAGCATGGAGAAGGGAGTTAGGCATGAAATCCTACCATGGAACTGTTAGGAATTTTTAGCTCCTAGGAGAGGGAGAGACAGTTTTAAGGTTGTAGCCTCTGGAAAGTTGGCCACACATCCAAGAATATTTGAGCAACACAAATTGGTCTTGATAGGTTTAAAAAAAAATGGACACAGACCTGGGTGGGTAGGGAAGAGGATATGGATTTGGGATGACTGAAGGCCAGGAGTAAATATGATTATGATCAAAACACTAATAAAAGAACTAATAAAAATTTTAAATTAAATAAATATTTCTGCCAGGTGGTGGTGGGGCATGTCTTTAATCCCAGCACTCAGGAGGCAGAGGCAGGTGAACTCTGTGAGTTCAAGGCCAGCCTGGTCTACAAAGTGAGTTCCAGGACAGCTAGGGCTATTACACAGAGAAACCCTGTCTTGAAAAATCAAAAACAATTCTAATATATTCAACAGTAACTTATTCTCTGCACTTAGATGTGTTATGAGTCTCTTCAGTAATGGATATCCAGAGTTGATCTATGGGCATAGACGTGACTATTTAGAAGACAATGTGGCATCATAGGCTCATGTGTTTGAACACTTGGTCTTCAGTTGATGGTACTACTCTTGGAAGTTGTGGAACCTTTAGGAGGTGATACCTAGCTGAAGGAAGTGGATCACTGATGTGGTAAGTCTTCTGCATTCTGGGCCACCTCCACTTCTGGCATGAATGCTCTGTTCCCTGATAAGAGACTATAAAACAAGCAGCTGCCTCAAAAGGAGCTAATATAGATGTTCATCTTAATGAATGCTCCACCTCAATGGAAAGTGTTACCCTGTTTCAGTGTTCTGGTTTTCAGATAGAATTATGACCATTTCAGCCAGAGTGGGATGGTTTGTCAGTAATTGAAATGGGAAAAAAAAAGATTGTAACTATATTTAAAGAGTTCTTTCAGGAAAAAAATCACATCCTCCTGTACCTTAAATGAGTATTTGAATTTAAATGATATAGTTTATACATTTGCCTATGTTTCCTATACATTAATTTGACCCTAAGCTTGATTAAAAGCTATAAGCAGGAGTTTTAACTGATCTTGTATTAACACATAATAAAAATAAAATAATGTAAGACAATAATAGAGTTCAAGAATTTTTTCTTTGAAAGGAGTTTGAATGTGTATTTCAAAAACCTTCATAATAAAAAGTATATATTAATTAAAATATGCAATTTACTCAATTTTGAGGACCATCCCTTTTAGTGTTACAATAGTACCCAAGAAAACTGAAATTAAACCACAGTATAGCCCTGCCAGGCAAGGGAACACATGCCTTAAAGCCCAGCACTTGGGAGGCAGAACCAGGTAGATCTCTGTGAGTTCGAGGCAAGCCTGGTCTACAAAGAGAGTTCCAAGACAGCCAGGGTTGTTAAACAGAGAAAATCTGTCTGGAAAAACAAAAACCAAAAACCACAGTATAGCCTTTAATCTCAGCAGTTGGAAGGCAGCAGCAGCTGGATCTCTGTGAGTTCCAGTTCCAGATCATCTAGAGCTACACAGTGAGACCATGTCTCAATAAATAGATGATAGATAGATAGATAGATAGATAGATAGATAGATAGACAAACACAGATGATAGATAGATAGATAGATAGATAGATAGATAGATAGATAGATAGAT
>CABHPR010141152.1:0-39375 GCA_902168415.1 Peromyscus melanophrys | reverse complement strand
ACACACACACACACACACACACACACACACACACACACACCAATCTCAAACTTTTATGGAGGGAGTAATAGGGTGCTAACTAAAACTATGTTATGAATGTGTTGAAAAGTCTTATGGAAACTCACTAGTTAGTAAGCTACAAACTTAAAAGAGAATTAAAAAGAAATTACTTTGCCTGGTAGACAATATTACTCCTAAAAGACAAATTACTAAATGAAATTTGCAATACAAAGAATAAGATATAGTATGAGGTACAAGATACTTCCCTCTGAGTGAATGGTCAGGGACCTACCAGAAGTTCCTAAAACAGCACAGGTTATTGATTAACATTGCCTCTTGTGACCCACCATAACTACATGGCAAAGACCTGCTGCTGAAGATGCAATACACTTTTGCTGCAGGACATAGAGAAACCAATCTCACCTTGACCTGGAAATTTCCTTCCTGTTGGCTAAGTTTTACACTGTCATAAGGTCCTATGTTGTGTGCTTGGTGAGAAAAATATCAAGGATTTTACACAGCATAGGACCCTGCATACCACAATACAATACCAATGTGCTAGGCCAGAAGCACTCACTGCTCTAATAGTTGAATAACTGTTATGCATAATTGACTATTTTCTGAATGAGATCTTCCACTGGACAGAGTTTCATGTCTGGTGTTGTAATCCTAGACCTTCTTCTCTATAGCTGGGGAAGTCACGGGCCCTAGGGGAGAACTTGCTGTTGTTATTTCTGTCAGATGGTCATGTTATCAAATTGTCTTCTAGATATTTGTTTCTACCAATCCCTGGGCTAGTCTCAAACTTGGTTAGAGAAGCATCTTTTTGAAGTGGGCAACAAGCAATGGAAAGGTGCATAACAGGTCAAGCTGCTGATAATAAGAGACTGAGTGGGACATCTATATTACTCAGCCCACCAATTCACCCAGCAACTGGCAAGGTTCAGGGTACACTGTGGAACAGGAAGCAGAAAGAACATAAAAGCCAGAGGATAGGGACTAAGTCCTATGAAACACTATCTTCTAGACAAGACATAAGTTCACACTTAAGAACTTACAGCATCTGTAGCTTTTAAGCACAAAACCTATAATGATCAAGCCTGTACCAAAGTTCCAGCATAGATGAAGTAGATGGTTTCTAGTCCCGTCCACATGTAACACCAACAAGACTTAGTGGGCTAATACAGAAAAGACATGAAGTTGAGAAAGAGCATGTCAGAGAGAATATGGTGAAAGTTAGACAAGGAAATGTAGCATATGTGAACATATTTCATTGTGTACATGAAATTCTCAAAATTAAAGGAAATTTAAAAAGTAATAATTTCTGATATTTTGTCCTATCACAGTAAAATAAAACTAGAGATCAATATCAATAGAAAACACAGAAGTTATAGAATCACATGCAGATCGAATAATACACTCTTGAGTGACCTGTGGTCCATTGAAGAAACCAGGGTTTTTATTATGAAGAGATGCTGAACACTGTCAGAAGCTCTTTCTACATCTAGTGGGATTATTAATGGTTTCAGCCCCTATGTCCACTTATATGCCTTATTATATTCATTGAACAGCATATGTTGAGCTACATTTGCTTCCCTGGAAAGAATTCAACATGATCATGGTACATAAGCTTTTTAATGTGCTGTTGAATTCAGTTTGCAAATATTTTATTTAAATTTTTTTTGCCTGTTTTCATTGAAGAAATTTGTCTGTAGTTTCCTTTTTTAGATGTCTATCTGGTTCTCATATCAGAGTGATGCTAACTTCCTCCCTTCTATCTTATAAGGGGAAAGTTCTGAAGACTGGGAATCAAAGGATCATAGCTTAATTTAATAAAGGTTAAATATGACAAACCTATAGCCAAAATTGTATCAAGATCTGAAATGATACAAGAGTGGCTCTTCTCTGTGTTCATTCAATATAGAGCTTCATATCTTAGCTAAAGCAATAAAGCAAGTGGAAGAAATAAAAAGGTTATAAGTAGAAAAGGAAGAAATCAAATTATCCTTATTTATAGGTGATATGATCCTATACTTAAAGACTCTAAAGATTCTAGCAGGAAACTCTTTGCCCTTACAAGTACTTTTGGCAACATAGCAGTATACAATATCAACACACACAAAGTTATTACCTTCTATATAGCCATAATGAGCTTGCAGAAAAAGAAATCAGAGGAATACCCTACTCACTATAGTTTAAAAAGAACCCCCTTCCACCCCAAACCTGAAAATGGATATCTAGAATGAAAACATAGAGGAAATTTAAAAAGATACTTGAAGGTGTAAAGATTGTCCATGCTTCTGAATTGTGAAAGTGTCCATGTTACTGAAGGTAAATAATATATTCAAAGGAATCCCCATCAAAATTTATGTGGAAACCTAAAACACCACAAAGACTAAAGCAATTCTAGACAGAAATGGCAGTGCTGAAGGTATCACCATATCTGACTTCAGATTATACTACAGAAAAACACTAACAAACACAACACAATAGTGGCATAAACAGATATATAAACAAAAAAATAAAACAGAGGTTTCCATACGTGCATATAATGACAATTATAGAAAAAATGGGGCATGAATGTGAAGGAGAGCAGGGATGGGTATATGGGAGGATTTAGAAGGAAGAAATGTAAGGGAGAAAGTTGTAATTCTATCATAATCTCAAAAATTAAATTAAAAAAAGAAAAACATTTGAGAAATTTTTTAAAGTAAATCTTTAAAGCTGAAGCTACCTAATTGTTATCAAAGCATCAAGAAAATACATTGGAGAGTAGTGTCTTGAGCAAATGGAGCTGCAAAAACTGGATATCAACATGTATAAAAGGTTAAAACTAGATCCACATCACCAATGCTTCATAAAAATCAATTCAAAGGAAGTCAAAGACCTCAATGTAAGACCTGAGGTTCTGAAGTGCTCAAGGAAGACTTAGGAGAAAAGTCATAAGGAATCATACTATTGACTAAAATACTGTACATACTATCTATATATAGTATACTAAAATACTATACACACTAAAATACTATACATATACATACTATCTACCTAAAAATACCTAGAATACATATAAATCAGTATATACATGTACACATATAGTTTAAAAGAAATTTTCCCATCTGGGCTGACAATGCCTCCCTCAAGAGTCATAGAACTTCTAACAAAATCCCCAATACACTGCATGAGAAGCCCTTTTTTGAGTTATTGGTGAGGGTTGTCCAAGAGATGCACAAAACATTACAGGCTTTTCTTATAACCCTTGGTTGTCCCCTAGAGGTAGAAAGTCCTTATTGCTGAAGGCATCGTACTTTAGACAAAAGGCTCACAGGACCTGAGCTGGAATTGATCTGAAAGCTTCCTCCCTAATGTCTACCTTTTATGGTACTGGAAGACATCATACACATGATGGAAGCAACCACAGTCCTGCCCAGCTATGATGTATATGAACCACACTAATGACCATCATGACATGATGACTCTGAGGGTGTAATAGTGGCATGCATACCTCGGTGATAAACAATAGCTCTATAACTGGACTTAAGGCCCACTGAATGAGAGAGAAATCATTTCTGGTATTGGAAACATAGTCACCTATCCATGGCTAGTAAAGTCATGGATCTTGGAGGAAAACCTCTCACTGATACTACTAAATCAGCATAATCCCTAACTATATTCTAAATATCATACTCAAAGATAAGGGTCTTCATACTCAAAGGTAAGTGTCATTCTCACTTCTTATTAAGGAAATTTATCCTTGCATCAGATGGAGACCATTTCAGAAGACCACAACTGATCAAAATGTAGAGCTGTAAGGCCCAGTCCCAACTGCTCTATCTAGAACACAACTCAACTCCTGTACCTAAGGCTCAGGGAACATCTCAGAAGAGAACAAAGAAATATTGCAAAAGTCAGAGAACCAGTAGTTTGCTGTGAGACTGTCTACTAGAAATGTCAGAAGCTACACCTGGGAATTCTCAACAATATGGCTGCCTAAACATGACTTGAAAAGGGATGACACCAATAGACACCATAACATGAATGGGGGAAAGCTCAGGAGCTCTCAACCCTACAGAAAGAACTATAGATAACTAAGGAATGCTGAGAGGGAGAGAAACAGTCTTCTCCTGGGAAGAACATATCAATTGGTTATCCAATGTCAAATGGTCAGCCTTGAAATCGTACATATACAAGTAACATTATACAGACTGAGCAGATTGTGCTTAGGAATATACATATTATACACACATACATAATACATGCACACACACATAATACATATATACATACATACATATATGTGCACACACATGCATGTGTGTGTGTGTGTGTGTGTGTGTAACAGTTAGAGTAAAAGAGGCCATGATTTATAAGAGAGTAAGAGGAGGGGGAAATGATGTATTTATATTGTAATCTCAATGAATAAAAATATTAAAAGTAAAAGATACCAATATAAGCTTGGAATTGCACAAGATTCAAACTACTCAGAGACAATTGTAAGAACAAATAGGATAGCATGAAATTGAAAAGCTTCTGATGCTTGCTTTGTCTGATGAGATGTGAATAAATATTCTGGGAGTTAACTTACATGAGCATCAACTGAAGTTTATGTACAAGTGCATGGGTGACCTTCAAGACCATGGGTAACCCCCAAACAGTTCCATCACTTTCTGTCCCACCTCAGCCTGGCTGATGGCCTGCTGAAAGCAATGAAGACAGAGTCCCCTTTTCAGTTGCAGTTCTGTCTGCTCTGCAGCCTTGCACCTTGTGAGAACTTGGATAGATGGGACAGGATTACATGCTGCAATGGTACAGTGGTGTGTAGGAGAAAGTGGTTCAAATTTCAGGTGAGCATCTAGTCCTCTTCAACACACCCCATTCCAACAAGAGATACTTTGTTTTGTGTGTGTGTGTGTGTATGTTTGTGAATATATAATATGCATCTCTCTCTCTCTCTCTCTCTCTCTCTCTCTCTCTCTCTCTCTCTCTCTCTCTCTGTGTGTGTGTGTGTGTGTGTGTGTGTGTGTGTGTGTGTGTGTGTGCGCGCGCATGTGCACACATAAGTGTGTATGTGTCAGAGGAGGCCAGAAGTCAACTTTGGGTGCTATTCCCTAGGAATGTTGTAGAACATTATTATAAGGTGTGTTACTTTTGTTTATGCTGTATTTGTTTAACTTTGTGAAGTTGTGTTACTGTGCCTGTGTGAAACACCTGATGGTCTAATAAAGAACTGAATGGCCAATAGCAAGGCAGGAGAAAGGATAGGTTGGGCTGGCAGTCAGAAAGAATATATAGAAGGAGAAATCTGGGAGGAGAGATCGAGGAGTGAAAGAACGAGAAGAGGAAGACTCCAGGGACCAGCCACCCAGCTACACAGCAAGCCACAGAGTAAGAATAAGATTTACAAAAGAGAACAGTAACAGCCCAGAAGTAAAAGGTAGACGGGATAATTTAAGTTAAGAAAAGCTGGCTAGAAACTAAGTCAAGCTAAACACAGGCATTCATAGTAAAGAATAAGCCTCCATGTATGTGACTTATTTGGGATCTGGGTGGCAGGCCCCCCAAAAGAACAAAAACAAACAACAACATTGGACTGCCATTTTTTTTTTAAATTCACATGCTAGGAAAGGTCTCTCCCTCTGTCTCTCTCTCTGTCTCTCTGTCTCTGTCTCTGTCTCTCTGTATATGTGTGTTTGTGTGTGTATTTTCATCCACAGAACAAATGAAATTTATGTCATTTACAGGGAAATGGATGGAAATGGAGATCATTATGCTAAGTGAAATAAGCCAGACATTACTGCTGATTTCAAAATGCAAATGGCCATGTGCCCAGAGAACATTGCTCTTAACAGAGCTTCTGCACATCAAAGGAAATAAGCAGCAGCATGAAGAGCTGACCTAGAGCACAGAGGAAATGTTGGCCAACTATACTCAGCATCAACTCACTATCTAGAACTTAGAATGAACTAAAAATTAAAATCCTTCAATTTTCTGATTAACAAAGGGCAAGAATTGAAAATATAGTTCTAAAAAGGAAAAATAAAAATGATTAACAAATACATGAAAAACATGGATCAATATCCTTAGTAATCAGGGAATTTCAAATTAAAACTGCACTGAGACAGCCTTGCCCCAGTCAGAATGGCTGTCATCAACAATGCAAGCAAATGTTACCAAGAACACAAGCAAAGATGTGTCCTTTTATACTACTGGTGAAATTCTAAATTGATGTGGCTACTAGGGAAAACAGTGTGTACATTCATCAAAAAAAAAAAAAAAGAAAAATTACCATATGATCCAAAGTCTCTACCACTTCTGGATATCTGAAGAATGCTGATTCAGCAAACATCCTAGATTTGCACGTCTGTGTTCATCGAAGCACTATTCACAATAGCTAAAACATGGAGTCAGCCTAGTTACCCATCAGCATATGGATGGATAAAGGAAATGTCACAACACATATGAGCATGTGCTTGTAGGACACACACAAAGATATTTTTTCATTCATAAAGTGATGAAATTATGTCCTTTGCTGGACAATGAGTAGAACTGGAATGCATGGAATAAATAAGCCAGACTCAGAAGGTAAATACTACTTTTCTTGCACATGTGAAATTTATATTTAAATACACACACATATATATTATATTATATTTTATATTATATTATATTATATTATTATTATATTATATTATTATTATATTATGTTATATTATTATATGAAGATAGAAGGACTGTATGGATGTAGGAATAGTTTAAAGGGGGAGGAGAGTGAAAAGGTGTGCTTAATGCAGTAGGAAAAGGAATACCTATTACATGCTTCTCTCACCCTGGATTCAAATTCATATGATATGACATGATATAGAAAGGAGACAATGAAGAGAGGAGAGGAGAGCAGAGGTGGGTGGTTGGCAGTAAAATGTACTGGAGAAACAAATAAGAGCAAAGCACAATGATACAGATACGAAAAGAAACTGAACACTTTTATGTTATGTGATAATTCTTAGAAAATTAATAGCCAGGCGGTGGTGGCACACGCCTTTAATCCCAGTACTTGGGAGGCAGAGCCAGGCGGATCTCTGTGAGTTCAAGGCCAGCCTGGACTACCAAGTGAGTTCCAAGAAAGGCGCAAAGCTACACAGAGAAACCCTGTCTCGAAAAACAAAAAAACAAAAAAAAAATTAATTAAAATACCAAAAGTGTTTGTAAGAAGGAATATCTTTATTACATGTGTAAATACTCTGGTAAATTATTTATGAGTCATACTGAGAACATGATGTGATGTGCTTGGTTTATACATGTCCCCTCAAAATGAATGAATTGTATCTGATCACTCACTGAGCCAATGGTGAAGTATGAAACTACAAAGAAAATGGCCCATATTTTACTAGAGAAAATAATTAAAGATTAAGTTGAAAGATTCCCTTTTATTCCCACTACATCCACATAGATCCATATCTGTTCACCAGTCTCGTCCCCTAAGAAGAGGTTCATTTCATTTATCCAACTAACTAAAAGATGACAGACAACACACTGTAACACTGTATCTACCCTGAAATTTAGGGAAAAAATAAAACATCATCCACTTTGTACCAACCATGCTTCTTTGATGACTTAAGATACTTCATGTACTGGGGAAAATTTTTTGAAATGAAATTAAGGATTTGGCTTTAACAAAAGAGCAATCTATTTTCTTATGGTCTGTATCAGCAGAGCATCATGGGTATCATGATGTACACAGACTGCAGAGGAAAGATCACACGCACAGAGACCACTCTGCCTGTGGAGGCCTGCAGTGTGCTTCCGTTATTTTCATGAATGAAGATGCCAGAGCCCAGCAAGTATATAACTTGCCCACATTGACTCAGCAATTCTGGTGTTTGATAGGGGCTGGAGGACTTTAGCCTCTATCTGTCTATCTCTGAAATCAGTGACCTTTTCCTTGGACCATTCAGCCTTTTCATTTCCAGACTTACTAGAGTAAAAGGACATTTTATTGCTAGAGTTTCATCCAAGTTCATGTCCAGGTTCTACCAGCTAGGGATCTGAAGCAATTTCAAAGAATCAAAGTTAACTCAATCGAATTTAGAAGCAATTTGTTTCCATTCTCTTGAGGAAGAAAGGTGTCAGCTATTACCATTCCTACCATCAGACCTTATCACTTTCAAAGGACCACAACTTACCCTATCCTCACTCACGTCCTGAATCCTTAGAATTTTCTTTCTAAGCCCAAGGTTTGGAGTCTCAAGGTTTTTACAGTAGATGGCTCAGCTGTAAAAGGCTGGACTTACAACCAAAAATATAAGAGAATATTAACTTTAAAATAAGAGACACTTAAATTTGGTATAATTTTCTGGAGTTGAGATCATTGGGGATGATATTAGTGAATACCTCACTCTTATAAAGAGATTAATAATAATTCATACTCCTAAAGACTCCAGGGCACAAACTACCCAGAGATCAGCTTGAATGTGCAAACATCACCATTCGTTTCTCAGCCTCAAAAATATATTGTACCTTAAAAAAAAAACCTACCAATATTCCTATGTTCCAGGAACATACTAAGTTTAATAAGAATTTGTTAGTACCATCTGCTATCTGCTCACTGGAGTGTAACAAGAAGATTATGATATAATCTGTGACCTTTAGGGAATTTTAATGTCATACAGGAGCTAGGAAATATATTCACACTAAAAAAAAAAAATCTGTTTTAAAAAAAATCTATTGGGATGTTCAAATATCTCAGACATAGTAAGCTCTTTGGAAGTGTAAGGGTAGGGTGCACCAAAATAAGCCAGCTAGATAATAAAACAGGTCAGGACTGGCTTTCCAGAAGTTCTGGGATACCTCCGGGACATCTCCTCCTCATCATTATTGCTTCCTGGCTTCACTGTGTGCTCTTCTCTGTCACCTTCACACTTGCTCCTCAAAATTTCAGTGATTTGAGCAACTTTAAAACATCGAACCCCAACCACATCTTCTCAGTGGAAATTTGCATTTTAACCACATCCCCAGGCTCTTTACACACACAGTAAACTTTGCACAGTGTTCACCAGCGTGCTATTGTCACTTCTCCAAGATCTTCCTATCAGGATTGTTCACACTCTCCGTGATCACCCAATGACCTTTCCACTGTGCCTAACATGCCTGACCCTGATCCACTGCTTCAGACGGTACTCCAGGCTGGCAGTGTTAAATCCAAACTTCATAGTGTGACACTTGTGCACTTAGACTAACCCTACCATTCTACCTTCACCCTCTTCCTCCTTTCCAGGAACCTAGGAAGTCTTCAGACACTTCACATTGCATGGGTTGAGACTTCAATCAGTCCATGTCATTAGGGTTCCAGGGTCCTATGGATCTTCCAGCATTTTTGCTTAACACCCTAGGATTTCAGGGACAATTCACATGGTTCCTCACTGGAAACTGACAGTTTCCTCTCTCTGATTTCAAGGTCTTCTGTTCACACATCAATTATCCTACTTACCTGAAGCCCTTGTCCCCAATAGGATATAGGTTTAAACATGACTGATGGCTCTAGCTTAGGCAGCTGAATAGGTGTCATTTCACATTAGTTTATTAGTTGCATTCTGGTGTGACAGCTTGGGAAGAAAGGAATTTAAATTCTAAAGGGGTTTCTAGACATCTCCCTCCTTGTCCTCCTAGTGCATAGTGCTCTGGAAAAACACAAGATGGGGAGTTTTTAAGACTCCAAATATCTGCCACTTCCAGCTGCATGATCTTGGACAATTAACCTCCTTAAGCAAGCTTCATCATCTTTAAAACATGAAAAACAATTAGAACTGTGTCCCAAGATACTTGTGAGGACTACAATAACCTCAAGAGATGATCTACATGTAAGCATGGAGACAACCAGGGAGCATGGTACAGATGACATTCACTGACTATCCTTTATATATTCCTTTAATATGATTTGATAATCATTTCCTTAAAACTGTCATTAAATATCTCAGTTATAAATATGATTATGAAATGGTACCAGATTTAACAACAAAGTATTTTAGGAGTAATATATGCAAAGAAAGTTGGGAGACTGTGTGAGCCACACTCTAACAGTACAAAACTAATTAAGCATAAGAAATTTTGGAAAAGGATTCACAGAGGAGGTGACATTTCACTTACCCTCCCCCACATGCCCTGGCTGAAAATACAATTTGAAAGCACTACCCTGGAAAGTTCTATAATTGCTACAGTTGCAAATTCCATTATCTTTTAGTCTCCAATGGTAAGGTTTCCTTCCTCTTCTTTGATAATGCTGCAATGAAGTCTCAATTTCCCCTACCCTCTTTCCATATCTGTCCCGGGTAAGGAAGGCATACTGTTTTTTGTTATACTAGATCTTGACTGATACCTTGATCCCAAGTTCCCTATGTCTGCATGCCCCAGGGTTTAATCATAGACAAATTAATTGCCATTCTCATTCTGAGTCACTTCAAACCCATACACCCTCCATCAGATACTCTCTGTTGTCACAGTGCCCAAGGATCTTTCTTGCCGTGGTTATCCAGCAAGTCACTCTATCCTGTACATGGTGCTACTCCACGACCTTACATCTTTGCTTTTCCCTCTACAGACTGAGCACTCCATGCAAAAATGGCATCTTGGTGTTCCTCCCTCTAGCTTCTCCCATGTCTTACTAGGAAGCTTTGGAAAGGATTTCCCCCACTCAACTCCATGCCAGCTCCCAGGGCCCATTTCCTCCTCAACACACATAAAACATCTCAATTGTTCAAATCTAGTATTTGACCAGAAGGCTTCATGTTTGGCCAACTGTTGGAACCAACAGTCCCTTTCCATGAGGGAGTTCTTAGAAACTGTTTTTTTTTTCTTCTACAAAATTGAGCTCATTTAAAAATTGTAATTTTTATGTACCCCAGATCCACCTCAGTCTGCTACTCTGGGAGAGGAATGCAGTCTATTTTACAGACCTTGTCACTGTTATACCACACAACATTCTATTATTCTTCTGAAATGGAAGATTAAGTTTCCCAGCACATGGCTGACTGAAGGTCCAATATCACCAAGAATGTAACTATTTGCCCTGAAGTTCCCCTGAGGAAGGTTATTAACAACAACTTCATCCTTGATAAATGACTATGTTTCTGAGGTAGTGGTTTCTATCAAGGTTCCTAAATACACAGCATTTAAATTCACCCAGACACATCCATGTGTCAAATATGCAGCAACTGATGCTTCAAACACACATCCCTTCTTAGGGAGAGAATGTTGTGTAATGCTGGATGCTCTGCCTCTCTGGCATGTCTTAAGCACACTGGAATGTTTATTAATTAGTATCCTCTCCTCACAAAAAGAATACTTACAGTGTGACTGAAATCAAAGCATACCTTGAGAGTTGGAACCTATGATCTAAATACATGTCCGGTGTATGAGGTTAAATTTTGCCTTAACAGTAGAAAAATGCAGAATGTTGGGATTAGAAGTAACTTAGAGGCCTTAAAGGCCAAGTTTTCAATCAATGACTAGCATCTTCTCTCAGGCCCTCACAAAAAAGCAATTGGGTAGCATGTAGCTACTTCAGTGTGAGTTTCTCCAGGGAGTGTACTCGAATGGTCCTTAAGTCTTGGAAAGGCGTGTGTGGAAAGTGTGTGATGCTCCATACAAGACTTTTTTTTGCTACACTAGCAGAAGCACTGAAGCAGGAAGTCAGGATAGTTCTTTCCTATAAATACGGTTGTAATTTCTAAAAATATACACCAGTCATCATTCTTGAGCTTGGTGTGTCTGATCAGCCTCTAGTCGTCCCTTTTCCACCTCGCATCATTCTCTAGGTCATTGTAACCCTTGTTAAAAGTTCTGCATGCACTAGACATAGGACAACTGTGGGTGACCAAGGGGTACAGACAGAAGTGAAGCAGTAGCCCTGATCTACCAGGCACAATGTCTGTATCAACACTGTGAAAGCGCCACCTCCTCTGCATCTACCTCACTTCAAGTTCAGTGAGAGGTCCTCTGACACCGGCTGGGGTAGAGTTGATAGTATAATAAAAAATACATGTATAGATGCAGAAAGAATGAAGGAAGAAATCAACCAATTAACAAACAGTGGGTGGCCAAGCCAAGGAGACAGACTAGCAGTGGCTAGAAACGAAGAAACAGGAGTTTTCTCATCAGCCTGGGAGGCTTGGGGTACAAGTTGTCATGACTAAACTTTCCCAGGGAAAGGCAATGTCACTGGGTTGCATTCTAGGAGTCTACTTATTCTCCATGGATTAATATTTGCTTCTGCTCTTCTTTATCACATTCCAATTTTATTTCCTGCTTCTTCTCCCTGATGGCTGCCCTTTCACCCACGTGATAGGCGAAGAATTGTCTTGCCAGTGCTTTCCACCTACAGTGTGTTCTGTGTCCAGTGCTGAACCAGACTTTAGTGTAACAGCTGTTTGACAAACAGCTGGTACCACAAACAGGTTTTCAGCCTTGCTATAAATTATAAGACAGGTGTGCTAGCTCATGCTGAGACAGAAGGATTGTCATGAGTTCAAGGCCAGCCTAGGCTACATTGTGCATTCCAGACCTTCTCCATAAAAAGGTAGCAGAGTTGGAGAGATAGATGGCTCTGTGGGTAAAGAAAGGGCTTACTGTACCAACAGGAAGTTTTGAATTCAGATCCCTGGAATGCACATAAAAGCTGGGCATGGCATTTTGTTTCTGTCTCCAAGTACTGGGCAGAGGAAGACAGCAGATCCTGGGGGCTTACTGACCAGCTGGCTTAACAAACATGGAATGACCTAGGTCCACTAAGAGCTAGTTTTGTCTCAAGAAACAAGTTATGGCAGAGAGGTGATTGCAGATCTAAACCTTTTACTCCACACTGGAAAGGACACTTTCCCCCACACATGAGCTTAGTCACATACGAGAGAGAGAGAGAGAGAGAGAGAGAGAGAGAGAGAGAGAGAGAGAGAGAGAGAGAGGGAGAGGGAGAGGGAGAGGGAGAGGGAGAGAGGGAGAGGGAGAGAGAGAGAGAGAGAGAGAGAGAGAGAGAGAGAGAGAGAGAGCGCTCTGAACGCCCAAGGAAAAAAATGATTGTACTAGAAATTATGCAGCTAACCTGATTCACTTGGTCATGATATATTCTCTACTACTTTTCACATTTGCACTAGTCTTTTCTCTATAGATCTTTTGTATAAGCTCTGGGCTACAGGAACACCTCTCTTAGACTGACTGACAGGAAGAGCTGCCAGAGAATCAGCTCCCACAATGGAAGCAGATTCCTTCTGCGATTGTAAATGGATCATTATAAGCTCAGCATAATGAGTCAGTAATTACCTAAGAGGTGATGTATTTGGGAGAGTTTTTAAGCTAAATGATTTCTAACATACAGTATTGCAGCAATTAAGCTAAAATGATAGTGCAATGCCACACTTGGCTGCTGCAGGCTTTCTCTCTCAACCTCTGGCCCTTCTGTCTTTCCCTTCTTTCCTCCATCCCTCCTTCCTTAATATTTGTCCATTCTCACTCCCTTCTTCTCTGCTCTGTCAACCTTATATTGTAGTGACCACCAGTCCTTGCAACACACACACACACACACACACACACACACACACACACACACACAAACACACACACACACACACTGGTGGGGGGGAGGTGGAGAAGATACATGCTTTGAAACATACTTTTAACTGTTCATATATTCAAAATCAAAAGAATGGCTGAGATGGGCCAAGTGCATCCCAGAAATCATACACGCATCCCCAAACCAATTACACACATATAAAAGAGCCAGCCAGCAGACAGATGGGATGGCAGCTTCCATTTAAATGCCCCTCGTTGAAGTAGGAGAAGAAAAGCTTCTAGGGAGCAGAAGGCAACTTCATAGCTCTGAGACTTCTACCTGTACATTAGTATGAATGTCCAGCTCCTCCCTTGAAAATGCTTTGTGATAAGTTACATAATGTACAAAATAAGCCTTCTCTATGTTTTCAAAAGACCTGTGATTTCCACCATTTTTCCTACATTCCAGAACTGGATATTTTAGTATCTTTACTTGTTGCAGAGTATCAACCAGGAAGCTGGCATAATCTTGGTGGCACTGTTCTCTTCATGTAGACTCTTGAATACTGCCATACAGTCATAAACAGGGTGTCACATTCTGCCCACTCTGGGTAGTCAGCTATTTTGGTGTATGATGCTAACTAGAAATGTAAAAGGGGAAGAAAGAGCTTAAGGCTATTGAACAATAGGACAAAAAGCTGAAAGTAGAGCTCAGCTCCTGAAAAAGCAGAGAAAGAGAGAAATGGAAAATCCTAAAGGCAGAAGGACCTGGGAACCTTGGTATGTGCCCTGGGTAGACAGCAGAGAGAGTCTGTCACCTGGTACTGCAGTAGTCACTGAGGAGCTCAGCAAGTCCCACTCTGAGGAGAAATTACAGAGTCAGGTTTCCCAGAGGGGGAACTGCCCAGCTTCTGTGATTTGAGTGGCCTCGAGCTATTACAGATTCTGCAAGTTCAACAAGGCAATGTTAGAAGCAGACTAAGAGTCAAGCAGGCAACTGGGGCAGTCTAGTTGTTAACTAGTCCCATCAACTAATAAAAAAGGATGATGTTACCTCTGCTAAGGGTCCCAGGATGTCAAATGCCTTCTCTACTTCATAGGATGGCCTTGTGTGACCTGTCAAAAGAAAAAGACTTCTCACCAAACTGGCTGCATCTCATATTGCATGTGTCCTGTCTCATCATGGAAAGCCCATAAAAAAGGGAGATGTTGAAGGAATGAATAGGAGTTGGGAGAAACCGTAATCTTCAGGGAAACCCTCATACTCCACAAACATAACAATCAATTATTTTATTTTAAGGACTTATTTTCAGAGTATGAAAAATGAAAACAAAACCTTGATTCAATGGATATTCTGGGAACATTTCGTTACAACACCTTGCTTTCGAATCATTGTATCTCTTCACTGGACTCTCTGTTTACTTTCCACATAACTTTCTAGAGATGGCTACATGCTATGGCCAGGCAAAATGCTTTCCTATATCCTATACACAGCTCAGAAGCAGCTAAAAGAAAAGTACTTCAAAATATATTATTACTCTGCATAAAATTTTAAAAAATTTTGTCATAGTAGCATTTATTTGATTCATTTTCAATTTCTCAGCAGCCTCAATACCCCCAAGGCTTTATTTTTCCTATTACACACTGTAGAAAACAGGTTAGCTCCCACATGAGGGAACTATCCCAAGCCTATCTCCAATGTAGAATGAGGAGTTACATCACTTTCAGTTGTGGGGAGAAGACCATAGCTTGAGCCAAGCTCATTACCTCCTAGTACACGGTGTCAGTTTTCAATTGTCCATGTTAAAAATAGTCCAGCCTGATGTCTTTTTCATACAATAAAGCTTCATTGGAGCAATAAGGGAAAAACAAATGTATGGGGCTGCAATACAATCTGTGTCTGCACTTTCCCAAGAGTCTGTTGTTGAATTGGATTTGATAAATATCAGAGAAAAGATGCCAAATGGGCTCCTCTCAGCCACTGTGATTGACAGCTGTCAGATGCAGTGACAAATCAGGCTGTCTTTCAAGAGCAACATGATTCATAGACCTCGTTATAGGTGAATGGATGAAGCATGCAGACTAGAGATGGGCCTCTGGGCATTTGTTCTCAAAAATGCCAATGGGAAGAACACACTGGGACAAACGAACACACCAATCCCTTTACCTACGGCCCTCTTCTCTGCTGACTGAATTTCTGGCTGGCAGCTGGCCTCCATGTTCAACTCACTTGAGTAGCTGTTTACAGAGAGGCTGCATATCAGCAGGCTTATTTATTGCATGTCTGTCTCGTGCCATTTGTCTCTCCATTCACTCCATCTGCCTATGGATCTTTCGTTGTCATTTTCAGACCATGGTAATGAGACAGAATGTGAACAACAATATAAAGTTTGGTCGCTCTTGCCCAGGAGAGTCACTGGTTGTTCCACATTCTCATTCAATATGAGTTCCTCTCTTTCCTAGTCAGGGATACCACCAAGTGCTTGGCAAGGTTGTCATAGATCCAAACCCCATTTTAACAGTATCCTAGTTGGATTTTTTTTTTACTGTGTTAGGACCCTAATAAAACCCAATGTGCTAAAGAAAAAGTTTACTTCATTACTCTTTTGAGTAACAATTCTTCACTGATGAAAGTCAGAGAAGGAACTCAAGACAGGAACCAGGAAGCAGGAACTGAAAGAGATCACTGAGGAATGCTGCCTCCTTACTTGCCTTCCACTGACTTTCTTACATAACCCAGGGCCACCTGCTTAGGGTGGTGCCTTGGCCTTCACACATCAGTCATTAATCATGAAAATACCTCACAGACACACCCACAGGCTAATATATGGGGGCAATTCCTCAAGTGAGACTCCCTTTCCCAAGATGTATCAACTTGGCAACCAACATTAGCAGTCACAAACAGAAAAATTGAGTCTAGAATGTAGATGAGCCACTATAGAAAAGAATAACATGCTCATGTCTATTATATCTGACCTGGATACTTTACAGAGGTTACAAATAAGTAGAGAATATTTTAATTTAAGGGTTATATAAAAATCACTGTGGCTTTTAAAAAAACATTCTGAGTGCTTTAGTTCCATGGGCTGCTGGATTCTAAGAGCAGACTACTTACCAGTCTCTCTACAATGGATTCCCTCCTGGAGTGATTGTCAAGAACTCTTGGGAGATCAGAGATATCCATGAAGATCCTAGATCTGTCAATCTTCAGCAGCTCTTTGATGTTAAAAATTAGAAAGAAAAAAACTATAAAGTGTTATGGTGAATTCTTTCTTCGGCACCATCTCTGTTTGAGCATTTCAGAGTTGACGTGTTGAATCTTAGGAAAGACCTATATTGTTTTTTAAATAATGCAAAGGATATGAACTCTTGGAATCCTGATGAACACAAACCCTCTAGGAACACATGAAGATCACCCATTTTTATAATGAGGTAATGGTTAAAAGAATGTTCAATCTGAGTTCATTTCAGCTTTTGTAAATGCTTAGTAGTTTTATTAATTTAAATTGGGGTCGTTTATATTTCTGACCCCAACATATTTTCTGTGGCTTTCCTGGGAAGACTTCCAATGAGAATGTTCTCTTTTTAAACAATGTGCCTTCCAGTAACATTATAAATCATTCGTCTTCATAGCAATCCCATTGTGTCTCATAATAATATACACATGTCTTGGTATGTTTATTTCTCAAAGTATCATCTCATACTTCATCTAAGTCCAATCTACTAGTAGTCTGGAAGTAAACAATCTCCAACTAAACTAGCACAGAAAGGGACACTAATTGCAGAGACATTATGTGACACCTAAAGGCCATGAACTTGTTAAAGACAAAGATGAGATGAACCTGCATTTGTTGACTCTATCTTTATTTTTTATAGTATGTTAGAAATACTCATAAGACACAGGAATAGAGAGATGGTGTATATGAATCCCTTATCACAAGGAAAGCATCAACAGTTTTGTTTAGGTGCATAATATATTTTATTCTCCCTATGGGGAGAGGATCAGCACCAGTGAACTAGATAATGTCACTATGCTCTTTCCAATCTTCAGGGGAAAATCTATTCCTAGAGGCAGAAAGGCTGGTTACCAGAAAATCGCTGTCAATCTTTATTCAGGTCACCTGCAAACGCCTTTCCACAGGGAAAAGGCAAATGGAGACAATTTTTCAGAAAACTGAGATGAAAGTTTAGAGAAGTATGTACATGCCAATATTTATTTAATAATCAGTCTTTTTAAATGAAGTACTTTTAATAAATAAGGAATTATTTGGAGCCTGAGAACGGTTATCCTTATGGAATCTCAAAAGTAGAAAACCAAAGCAGAATCAAAAGCAGTTTTAGACCCTACCTCTGTGTCATTTTCATTTTCAACCATGTTATACAACGGGAAAAGAACTAAGGAACTCACAGTGTTTGCACACTTGTTTTACTAGCTGTCAAGCAGGAATAAGGCGAGGGCAAGCTGGTCTATCCCAAATTATATACAAGTGAGTAATCGCTGAGTGAGATTTCTCAGATTAGGACAATCTGTTGGTGTATTTGTGGATGATGATCGCTCAACAATCATCTCACCTCACCAACCCAGTTAGATGAGCCCTCGCTCTGCTTCATGAAGTTCCAGAATGACTCGGAACATGGTACCACAAAATTTGTCAAGCAGTCTCACTGGCCTTATTTCTTTTCTCTTCTATATATATTATAATTTCCTTATTATCAGGAATCATACCCTGAACATGGCAAAAAGCAATAGCACTTTGTAGAATGGAGAGATCAACGACTCTGTTTTCCATGTCTAATATAGGTATTTGGTCTATTTGGGAACTTGAATGAATTTCCTAGATCTTAAAGGCCTAAATGAATATTTAGCACTGAAATGGTGTTCCAGGGGAATGGGAGGAAAATAAGGTTATAAACAGAGAGGAAAATAAATTTTCTTAATTTGAATTCTTTAAAGGTTTATTTATTTATGCTCCTCATACACTGGCCAGCTGATTTCTCAAAATGACAGAAAATAGTCTCCAAAATACCATCCTGTGGGGATGATAATGTTTGAAGGGAAGAAAAGTTAAACTTGTATACCTATGAAACAAATCTATGATCTCAAATCATACTGTTAGTAAAATTATATTTCCCATGACTTTAGCTGTTGTAAATTTCAGAATGGAAGCAATTTCTAGACCACTCAGGAAATAATCCTGAAAATTGTCTAGGGAGGATAAAGATTGGATTGTAGAATACCTGATAGGCCATCTAATGTGAGATGAATCATGGTGGTAATCTTACAGGCCCTCTATATTTTCCTCTCTGTGTAAGACACTGCTCACATCGTTATCTGGAATTATCAAAAGCAATCATTACCCAGTTAGTGTAACTACAATGTGACTCCTACAAACAAAAGCTTCAAAACCACTCTTCAGAAGCCAGATTTCAAAAGCAGCAAGTCTCTCCAGACAGAGAGCATCAAGTCAATAGCCTTGATGTATGCCTTGTTTTTGTTCTCAAAGGAAGTTAATAATGGAAGGTTCCTCTTGTAGGATAAAATCTAATTCTGTAGCCAACAGTTGGTTTACAAAGCTATTTTTACTCATCTAATAATTTATAGATGCAACTGGCAAAAATAGTTTAGTGATAAAGAGATTTATCTGTCAGCTAGAGAGTCTGGGAAGATTCATGATGAAGGGAAGCAGAAGCTACAATAAGGGCTCTGGTTCTACCTCAGCAGAAGTCTGCCAATCCGTCAGGGCAATGCATGCAGCTTTGCTAATAGCATTTGAAGTACCCAGACTATTATTCCTTTGCCAAGCTTTCCTGAGGTACAACTAAACTTTTTCTGGGTAAGAGCTGCCTTTAGCATTAGAATGGATTCGGTCCACCAGTAGAAGCCTTTCATGAGTCAAACTCACATTAGTCTCTGATGCTGTCTTCAAAGATGGTGGTAGATATAATGAAGGGCCCTTGGTCTAGGGTGAAGCCCTGCCATGAGTTATCTAGCCCTCTACTGCAGAGTCCTTGTTGCTTTGCATGGACCACTATATTAGTCTTATTTCTCGATTCTGATAAAGCACATGTGCAAATCAAGTTACAAGAGGAAGGGGTTGTAGTTTCAGAGTTATGAGTCCTTGGTCACTTGGCACAATTACTTCTAGGCCTAAGGAGAGAGAGAGAACATCACAGTCAGGATCATGGGGTGGACCAAAGTGACTGACCTAGCAGACAGTAAAAGAAAGATGGAGATAAATACAGAGAGGATGGCATGGCAGAGACAAGATATGCTCTTCAAAGATGTGCCTCAGGATCTACTTCCTCCAACTATGCCCTACATTCTGTTGCCCATTCAGCTACAAAGTCATTAATAGACTAACCCATTAAAGAAGTTAACCCTGTCACTACCCAATTACCTCACAATAATGGTACTCACTGGAAAACAACCCTTTAATATATAAGACTTTGTAGACAATTTCTATCCAAACCATAACAACTACCCAAAAATACTTTCTTTAAAGCCCTTCCTGAAGATGTTAACTGTCACTAAGCATTCTTCCTACTTCACTTAGTGTCACATTTTCTTCTGAAAATGACTTTAAATACTGATTGAGCATCTGACACACAAAGACATACATTTGTACAAAACTATACAAAAGTAGGTTCATCTTCTGGAGAACTTAGCATCTGCGCCTCTTCATATTAATATTCACAAAGTAACAATTACAATGCAAGATGCTGCGATGATCAACAGCGAGTCCAGAGGTGTGGAGAAAGGGACCCCATCAACTGGAGATAAACTGTGAGATTGTTACTTGTCCAGACAGTAGAGGAAAAGTGTATCTAGGAACTAGAAGGGTGATAATAGAAACAGAGAAGATTGATGACAGAAATGTATGTGCTCCGCTATTATGTTCTAGAATTCATCATGTTATGACTTTCACTGTGATTATCTGAGTGCATGTTTTCCATGTCTAACTCTAAATCATCAGCCCTTAGCATAATACTCAGTTGTGTTCATAATTCTGTTTCCGTACAAGCTCAATGCAGTTTGTTAAAAAGAGCTCAGATCGAAAATATCATGTGTTAAAAGTTCTTACAAATCCCTGCATGGCCCACTAGTTAGTTGTAGACCTGGCTTAATGGTTTAGTGTCAGTGACCAAAGAGAAGTATGCCAATAAATGATGAATACACTCTATACTTATGTCTGTCATATGCACCAGAATCAGCTGAGAGCCAAGACCCAATGTTCCAACTTTTCTGATGCAATTGTCTTTACTGATGAATGATGTGGGACTGCTGACTATAAGTCAGCTCTCCACCGTGGTCTCATTTCTGCAGCTGTACTTCAGATTGGAGCAAAGTTCTCAGGGGAAAGGTGTTCAAAATTTGAGAATTAGGTCACTGCCTAGCACCATCATTAGTTGGGAATGAGTGAGACCTCACTAGGGATTCATAGAGAACTGGTCCCTAAATTGCAAAAAGACTGCAAGCTGTTTCTCCTAAGGGACAAGACACTGAAGTTGGACAGGCTGTGCCTCTGAGAGTGCTGGAGGGACACGCAAACAGCAATTCTCATGAAAATACAGTGTAAATTAGCCCACCTTAACTGCTAGTGATTGGTACCTACAGACTATTCGTGATTGAAATATATCTATGTAAATTATAAACATAATCAAAAATGATTCGCACTTCTATGTATTTCCGTTGAGCGCATATTCTGTGGTATGTGTATGGAGTCCTATTCTGCAAGTTACATCCTTGAACAGCAATGGAATGTCCCTAAAAAATCAGCCACAGTTCCAAAGCTACAATGAACCACTCACACAATAAGTCTGCAGACATGTTCTTTGGAAATTATACATTCAGGTATATGCTTTTGCCTAAAGCCATCAAATGTTGGGGTTATACACTTATACTTTTCAAGTGATTATTTACCATACCCATTAGCCCTTTCCTTGAAATCAGTCAAAAGTCAGATGAAAAATTAAACCAAACCAAGCAACAACAAATATACCTCCCAGCCTCATTACTGTTAGGTTAGTGAAATGTCAGCAAAATTCATGTCCTAGGTTTATCATGTTGGTAAGAAATCTGGTGTTAAATGAAACAGGTAAGATCCACCTGTATAGTTATCATAAACATAAACATAGACTATGTGCAGAAAAAAAAATCCATGTCATAGAATGCATAAGTGTAATCGACAATTTCCCTCACAATCTCCAACCCATAATACAATAATGGCTAAGCCTTGGGAACAGGTGCATCTCAAACAATAGGAACTAGCACGGAGTATGTATTGGTTTTGTTCTATTTTTAGAGTCTCAGTCATAGCTGTTAAGTGTTCACTATTATTGGATTATTATTATTATTGTTCCTAGGCATTGCTTTCTGCTAAAAATTTGTGACTTCTTGGGACTCCATGACTTCCAGCTTCTTTCTGTCCCTATCTGCCCTCACTGGTGCCGCTGTTGTGATGCATTTATAAAGCAGAAAATGTCTCAGATAGACATATGGGAAAGAGGGATACACTTACTTATACATAGTGGAATTTTGTAAGACATAATGTGATATGAGTTGTACAGTCGCCTAGCTAGACATCCACTGGTGGTATAAATGAGATTCTGCAATAAGATATTCATAAATAATCTATGAAATGAAATCTTGAATATTGAAAGATTCTGATGATTTGCATGTGCTTTATAAATATATCAAATATTATGATTCAAGAAATTGGAATGAGGCTTCAGTAATGTGTCTTATTCAGCTTTTGCTCTTCATCCAAATTCCTTATCAAGTCTCTACTGACACGTTTTTAAGCAACACACTGAGGTGCAGGGTTGGGCTTTCTCATTGCCTGAATTACTATTTAGTTGGGCATAAAAACTTGATCTTTATACAGTCTGTCTTGACATATCATTATCTTGCAAATGGCCAAGACATCAAACCCCTGTCCACTTTGCCAATCATAGATTTTTAAATAGTATCCAAGTGTGAAATCTCATTATTGCTTTGAGTGGCAAGAGAGGAAAGAGTATGTGTAGGGGTGAAAAAAAATGTCAGGTGGTTATCACTGATATAGTTTTGATTGGTAATGTAGCTTCAGACAATTTACCCCATGAGCTGTTTTCATAACATGAATAAAAACAAACAAACAAAAATGGGTTGTTTGAAACATAAGGCACTTCCTTCTCTTTCCCCCGGCACCCCACCCGCAAAAAAAAAAAAAAGTTTCAGCTTTTGTACTTAGGTTTATCATTGTTGATATATAAAGTAATGGTTCAATTTTTAAAGAAAGACGAGGTCATAAGTTTTTGTGAGTTTATGTAAGGTCCAAGGATTGGGGGCTCAAGAGGAACCCCAAGTTTCCTTTCTTTGCTTCTTTAGGCAGGCTTGTGAGTGGAAAGAAGTCATTTGTTCCCAGAAATCTAAAACTTTTGGGCAACAACAGCAATGTTAGTTAACACATGTCAGATTATTAATACATACCAGATATTACATTGTAAGCTGGTTATATCGTTACATTTAATTTTCGAAGCTGTTCTATGAGGTTAGTGAGAGTCCCCTCTGCTTTGCAGAAGTTCTGACTCATCATCATCTAAGACCATTGACATGAGCAGTGGGACTAAGACTCCAAAGGGGTACCTGTCTGATGAGAGTCAGTGTCTTAGTGTCATGGGTGTTGCCGCAAGTCACACGCCACCAATTTGAAGAGGTTGTTATCTATCAGGATTTGGGGATAGAGAATCCTCTACAAAATAATTTGGCTATTTTCTTAGATGCTACCAGGATGCAGTTAGTAGAGAGATGCTTGATAAAGTGAGTATAGTATTTTTTCCTCCATTAGCCTCCCAGGGTCACCATGTCTGCACTTTCTTAGGAAGAATTCCTACTCCTATTTTACTGAAACAAAGTACCAAAGGTTGACTTTCCTTGTTGGTAAACATGGAAAACTACATGTCTCCAGCATGTCTTATAATCAATTGATTTTTTTTTCAATTCTGTAAATATTCTGATTCTGAGTTCTAACCATAACTAAAACTCTAGTAGTTACTATCAACAGCCTAATGAAGGGTATTGAGTCATCTCCGAGGTGGAGGTATTCCCCTGCAAGAAATCTAACCTCTGAGGGAGCAATGACAGATTCTAAGACAATCTACAAAGTTCTGCTGTCTCAGTATATTCAGATATTTCAGATTTTTGTTGACAGTTTCCTAATTTGTTGAATTTTGCTTAAATACAGATAGATAGATAGATAGATAGATAGATAGATAGATAGATAGATAGATAGATAGACAGATAGACAGTCACCACTTATGACCTGCCTTGGATTCTTTTAGGTGATGGATTCAAAGTCTTAGACTATAGATAAACCCAGGTATCAGTGTGGTAGGAATCTTGTTCAAGATCATGTGGACTTGAAAATGGTGACTTTTCTTATATGCTCTTTGAAATGATTCATCCCTGACTTCTCATGTCAAATACTACACTGAACTGCCTAGACCACTCACTCGCTGGGAATAATTCTCTGCTTTTGCCTGAAAGGAACACTACAAGAAGAACCTTTGTCTATGAGCACTCTTATAGGATTATATCAACTTAAGTAAATAAAATCTTTCAGTCCAGAATCAGCCTTCCTTCCAGGCAACCCAAACCTATCTGCTGTCAGATTAACGTTCACTTTTGTTTTTCTCTGCCCCAGGAAGGTACAGTTACAATGACTTCACAGGGCTGTATCACATCATAACTTCTCTCTACTCAACCCTACTTCCTTGACTCCATCCCCCCTAAGAGTAGTGGCCTCTGCTTCCCAGAATACTCAACCTGTCACACCTGCATAGCAGAATTTCTTTAGTCATCTGCGTTCTCTCATATTTTCATGCAAAGAGTATGAACGTTTATGGGGAAGGGACAGGAGTGGCCAGGGCCATATATAGACAGCCTATCAATTAGCAAGTAAACACTGACACTCCTTTGGGTATTACCTTTATAAAAGCCTAAGTGGTCTGGAAAGATGGCTCACTGGTTAAGAGAACTAGCTGTTCTTCCAGAGGACACAGATTCATTTCCTAGCAACAACTGGGTAGCTCACAAACTTGAACTGCAGTCCCAGGGAATCTGACATGATCTTCTGGCCTCTGAGGGCATTGCACACTATGGCATATAGACATACATGGGGTAAACATTCATACACACACATAAAATAAAATAAAATAAATTGCATTCACAGATACACCAGCAAAGAGATTTTTAACTTATTACTAAACCGCACCTGACATTATTTGAGCCAAACCAGATGAAGTATATCTCTAACTAAAGTCATTATTTGTGGGAGCAGAGGAGACTGGGAAGGTAAAATGTGTTCTTCCTGCTGAGTGACTGAAGCCTCCTCCCTCTTCAATTCTCTACCTCCACCCTGAGTCTCAACCTGATTTTTGGTCTCCAGGGATAGGCAACTAGCAGCTGATTGGCTGGAAAGTGCAGTGTCACTTAGGGCTCCAGCCAAGTAATCTAGAGTCTTATTCTTAATATGTACCTGTTTTCTCCTCAGGATCCGGGAATCAAGCAGTCCTAGGTACCTATCATTCTAAGC
Organism: Peromyscus melanophrys; assembly: GCA_902168415.1. Classification (NCBI taxonomy): domain Eukaryota; kingdom Metazoa; phylum Chordata; class Mammalia; order Rodentia; family Cricetidae; genus Peromyscus; species Peromyscus melanophrys. The sequence continues at coordinate 14,269 of CABHPR010141152.1, read as the reverse complement.
AGGTGAACTGAATGCATCATTCCTTTTACATGGCTCAATTCTCAATCATGGAATGCCCTGGTTTAACCATGTTCCCTGCCATCCTGAAACAGTTGGCCTGATAGAAAGATGGAATGCCCTTTTGAAGACACAGTTACAGCACCAATTAGGTAGCAGTAGCCTGAAGGACTGGGTAGGGCTATCCAGAAGGCAGTATATGATTTAAATCAGTGTCCAGTTTCTGGTACAGTTTTTCCCATAGCCGGGATCCGTGTATCCAGGAATCAAGGGGTGGAAAGGGAAATAGTTTCACTCACTATCACCCCTAGTGACCACCTAAGAAAACTTGCTTCCTGTTCCCATGATCTTAAGTTCTGCTGGCCTAGAGCTTTTGGTTCCAGATAGGAGAGCACTCCTGCTAGGGGACACAAAATATATCCATTGAACTAGAAGCTCAGAATTCCCCCTGGACATTTTGGGCTTCTGATATCTTTAAGCAAACAGGCTAGGAAAAGAATAATGGTTTTAGGAAGGGTGATTGATGGAGGTTACCAAAGGAAAATTGGATTGCTTCTCCATAATGGAGGTCAGAAAGATTATGTCTGGAGTGAGGGAGATCCTTTAGTGCATCTCTTGGAGCTACCATCCCCTATGATTAAAGTCAGTGGGAACTATAACAACCTAATTCAGGCAAGATGACAAAGGGCACAGACCCTTCAGGAATGGACATATGGGTTACTTCTCCAGGAAAACAACCAAGACCTATTGAGATACTTGCTGAGGGTGGAGGAAATACAGAATGGGTAATAGAGGAAAGTAGTTATAAATACCAGCTAAAGCCACATGGCCAGTTACAGAAATAAGAATTACAATTGGAATTAGTATTTCTATCATATTTTGTTAAAAATGTGCTTGTTTCTTTACCAGGTAATATGACATCAATTAAGAGAATATCACTGGTTATCATTTTAAGTTTGAGATACTAACAGAATGTTCCTCAAGGGACATTGCCACCTATTCTAAATTTATAATATGTTTACAGTTGTATGAGGGATAGTTGTATCATGTTAAGTATAATTATGACCTGATATTGTTTTCATTTGGAAATTAAGCATGACATAAGGAGAGATCTTTGTATGTCATGTTGACATGGAGTGGACTTGTGATGGCTAATCGTGGTTAAGCAGCTTGGTACACCTGTGAGGGTTATTTTCTTAATTAAATCATTTGAAGTGAAAAGAGCCACTTTTAATCTGGATCTTCTGAGGTGAGAAGATACACCTTTAATTAAGACCTTTGAGGTAGGAAAACCCACTTTTAATCTAATCTGGGCTACACTTTCTGGTGGCAGCCTATATAAGGGACATGGAAGAAGGAAGCCCTTGCTCTTTGCCTGCTTGTTCTAACTCTCCCTGGCAAGTCCATTCCTTCACTGGCAGTAGAGCCTACTTCTTCAGGATTCCGGCATGTACTCAAGACCAGCTGAGACATCCAGCCTTGTGGACTGAGCAACTACTGGATTCTTGGACCTTCCGTTGGTAGACAGTCATTGTTGGACTAGCTGGACCACAGCCTGCAAGCCATTCTAATAAATTCCCTTTCTATATGTGTACAGATTTATTCTATGAATTCTTCTCCTCTAGAGAACTCTTACAAATACAAGTTCATTTGCAAAAACTCTATTTTCTACTCTTGCTGATGACCTGGAAAAACAGCTTTGCTATTTTATGCAAGTTAACTAGAAGGTTTCATCTCAGTTAAATCTCAATAGTTGCACCATGGTACACAACAGGATCCCATGAAAGACTGAAGCAGGAATGACAGAGATTCCACACATTAATTAAGGATAAAAGTGTTAATAGCTCTTGGAAACCTTTGGAAAAGAGGGACGATAGAGCTGATTAATATTTAGCAAACAAAAGTCTTGCACTTTTATAAATCAAGAAGTCAGTATATCTGTCCTAGACTCAACCTTTCTGGGGAGTACTATATTTATTTAATAATTATTAAATAATTCAAGATGCTTCTAAGAAATATAGGAAATGATTTGATTTCCCCAGTTTTATATATACATATATTATTAATCAATTAATTATACTAATTAATTTTTTCCAGTCCAATCACAGTTTCCCCTCCCTCCTCACCTCCCAACCCCATCCTTTAACCCCATGCCCCAATCCACTCTCTCTCCCTTCCCTTCAGAAAAGTACAGACCTCCCATATGTATCTGCCAGCCATGGCATATAGTTACAGCAAGACCCCAGCTTTTTAAGTGTGACTTTGAATACATTTTCTAAAAGTGGGGAAACTCAAGTAAAGCCATTCTCTTATTTCAATCAGGCCTGTTCCATTTGTGGGGAAGAAACTTATTACAAAGATCTTTGGCTGGTAACGGCCATTTATTCTGCCCAGCAATGGCATCAGACAGCAGAATGCAGAAGAATTACACGTCACTTGTCCAGCCACTAGAGTTTGGTTTCAGTAGGTCCAGACAAGGATTGAACTCCATGTTTCTCACAAGTCCTACGAGCTACTGTTGCTTCTATTTTGAGGACAAAACTGAAAAACACACCTCTACAGAAGAGAGTCTCCTCTCAGAATAGGTAAAGAGAGGGCAGAACACGGGGCAAGGCTGATAGATGATTCATTTTCCATAAAAATTCCTGACAAGAAATCAAAGAGCTGAGTGGGTGACAAAAGAGCCTATTACCCTCCCCTGGTTAAAATTCCTTCCATGAGATAGCGTTAACCTGACCAGTGAGGCCCAATGCATAGCCTTCCCTCAATAAACAAGACAGAAAAGCAGCCAGCTGCTGTGGGCCCTTCCACAAAGAGGTTTTTGTACGTTTTATTTAGATTGTGTAATAAAAGGAATAATAGGAAAATGTGATTTCTCCCCAAAAAGAAGGTGCGGTGCAGGGGCAGAGACAAACATACAAGAGGAGACAACAAATAAAAGAACCTCGGTGAGTCAAATAACAGAAAATCAGAGGAAAACTAACCTCTCCCCTCGCCTGGTCTCTAGCTACAAATGGAAATGGGGAGAGAGAGATAACAATAAACGCTAGGGAGTCATTTAGCTGCTTTGCAAAGTTCTTTAAGTTTTAATAACAGGAGCAAGAGCCCTTTTTAAAATATGAATTTCATCTCGCCCATGTGCCTTTAAGGGAACATAACTTATTTATACTTCTCTCTCCCTCTAATTTACCGACTCCTTCCATCTCTAGCACTCTCTCTTTCAACTAGAACAATGGGGTTTAAAGACGGATGTGTAGAAACAGCCACATCTTCAGTTCTCCCTATGACTCCTCATTATAAGGTTATTTCCTTGTGTTTTGAAATAGAAATGCTGCCTTTGAAGCCACCGTTAAAATTTTTCTTCCTCTCTTCTTTCTAAAGAAAGTGCCCCCTACTTATTACTTTCCCTTGTCACCTTGGCACAATGTGGTAAATAGCATTCTAAATAAATATTTTCTAAGATGCCTTCAAATACAGCTCTCCTTTTTGAGTGCAAATAGGATAATTGGACTGAGAAGAAGAAAGCAGCATTGAACATACTGTTTTAAGGGGAGAAGAGGGTGAATTCCCTGCGCTGTCCTCAGTGAAGGGCTCATCAGCAATTTCCAAGAGAGCCTGCTGAATCCATGAGCACCATTTTAGTGAGTGCACTGCCTGCATTTGAATCTCAGCAGGGGCAAAGATTGGAGTCTCTCTTCTGACTGAAAAAAAGAAAAAAGAAAAGAAATAGAGTTATTCTCTTGGTAAGGAGCATCCTTCCTGGCTGTTTTTGTAGCCTTTTTCACTCCGGACCTTTTCCCATTAGTCTCTTTCAGCCAAGGTGGCACTTCTTCAAATTTCAACTACTCTCTCCCCTTCTGTCTCCCTCCTTCCTCTGTGTGTCCCCTTCCTGGTTGGCCCCTCCATCTCTCGGTTTCCTCTGCCTTTCTCTCTTGGGTTTGCAGTGACATATGGATCTGCTCCACTTGTTACAAGGGAGCCGCTTTTGGCCTCCTGACAACACAAGGTGCCACCATCGTGACAGGCAGAAAAAGGCAGGCAGGCAGCCACGTGCTAATGGAGGGGAGATGGAGGAGCGAGGGAGCTAGAGCTTGCCAGTTTCAGGCGTAAGTTACCTAATTAAAAGCCAGAGTCTCTTAGCTGTGGTTGTCACTTCCCTGCTTTAAGAGCACAGCTGTCCCTTTGGTGTCCTCACGCCTAAACAGCACCTGTCTGGGTTTCTTTCAGCTCCGTGAAGTGGAGTCTAGTCTTTCCAGCTGACAGGTAACAGACAAAAGAGGAAAAATATGAAAGAGAAAGCAGGAAGCTGGAAACAGTAAAACAACTGTTTGCATATCATCATGGAACCACCAACCAGAGGCCAAGATATGGACTTTATACCTAGCCTCCGGACAATGACTCAGTGGCTCTCAGCTCTAAGCACTGACCCTTTCACTGAAGCAATAACATGCAGTCTGTGTCCTCACTGATCCTTAGCTGTATTTGAGGAGACAAATGCACAAACATCCTTGCCCACAAAAGCACACAGCACTAACCTATTCCACTCCCCAATCTGGCTCAAACCTAACTCACATGGCCCTCAGCTATTACACTATTTACCCTCCCTCAAGCCTCGGTGTGTTCTGTTTTCTCTCCACTTCATCCCCTTCCGGTTCTTTAAATCAAACTTTCTTCCTCTGCACATCTTCCAACACATCCCTGTTTTCTCTGGCTCTTCCTACTATTAGCACAGGGAGTCCTGGATTCTAAAGAAAGAGACCACTGTTCTGGGTAAGTCAGGACGGTGGCTGACCCCACTCAAACCCCTTTATGATGGTTTTGCTGTTTTTGTTTTTTTTAGTGCGTAGCTTTCATTTTAAAGTTCATTTATTGTTAAAATTGATTTTTATTCATTTTAGTTATGGTTGGACGGCATATGTACATGTGCGTGGGTGACCACAGAAGCTGAGACAATGGATAACGATGAAGTTCGACTTAATGAATGTTTGGAGCCATGTGACATGGGTACCAGGAGCTGAACTCTGGTCCTCTAGAAGACATGCTTTTTACCACTGAGCAATCTCTACAGTTCCTTTAAATTTACTATTATTTACATGTCTGCACATTTGCGTGTGTGTGTGTGTGTGTGTGTGTGTGTGTGTGTGTGTGTGTGTGTATGAATATATGCCATGGCTATTCATGGAAGCCAGAAGAAGCCATTGGATTCCTTGGAGATGGAACTAGAAATTGTTGTGAGCTGCCCATTGTGCATTCTGGGAACCAAACTCTGATTCTCTGGAAGAACAGCAAGAGCACTTAACAGCCAGGCTATCTCTCCAGCCCCATCAGCACAGCTTTATTATGCTTTAATTAACAAACCATAAAATGCATCTTTAGAGCTAGGTCAATAGTTCAGTCAGTAAAGTGCTTGCCTTGTGAGTGTGAGGAGATGAGTTCACCCTCAGAACCAAAGAGAAAACCCAAAAGACAAACTGTATTGGTTTAGAAAAATAACAGTTGGAAGTTCTCCTTTTGGGCCTATGATGTCTCCTGCCATGGTAGATGGTGAGGTTTGCAGCACCAAATATGAATTGTCTCCTGTCGAGTGGGCTTTAAGTCTAATTAGATAGCTATTGGTTGCCTCCTAGATAAAAGCACCATTATTGTGCCATCCTGGATATTTGCCAGTCTAGTCATTGCTGTGCTTCACGTGTTTTACAGCTTGGTAGGACTACTGATGGCTTATTTCCCTTGTCAGCTGGGACATCATCTTCTAATACCATGAGAGCCAGCCCTCAAGGAGGAGGTGTCCAGGATAAATCCAGATTGATTCCTGAAGTCCTATATCCAAAGTGTATAGTATCTTCAGCAACAGGATTTGAATAGTTAGAGCCACAGATAATTACAGCTCTCATCCCTCATCAAAGAAGCTTCTTTTTGCAAAAGATGGACACGATTACAGAGATCCACAACTAGTCAAAATAATAATAAATGGTTCTGGAATGACCAGAACTAATTGGTACATCTCCAAGGCAACCCCAACAGCTACAGCTCAGAGAGAGTTAGGGAAGAGGGGTCAGAAAGTTTGCAAGATCAGAATACCAGGACATCTGGTGATATGGTATCTTCTACATACTTGGGGAAGCTATATCCATGAACTCTCAACAATATGTTGTCCGAACAAGTTCAGCATAATAACGCAAGTTGACATGCCAATGTGGACAAAGAAAATTCCACAAGGTCCCATCTCTAGATGAAGAGCTACAGGTGGTCAAGGCATGCTCAGAAAGAGACAATCAGTCTCTTCTTCGCACAGAGATTGCCCAACTTTAAGTGGTCAGGCCTGGACAAATGTACATATGAACAAAGATATTGGACTCAGTAGGTGATATATGTATGTGTGACTATACATATACACACATATATGTAACCATAATTAATAATGAAAAGATCAAGAATTTGTAAGGAGGTACATGGGAGGCTAAGCAGCCTAGCCCACTTGGGAAGCAGGCTAGTCAGATACCCTGTCCTCTTCAAAGTGAAGGACAGTGCCTGACAGAGATAAGATCTCATCAACACAAACGTCCACTGAGCTCCCTCTACTCATTACTTCTTCCCTTAAACTTCCGAACAACCCATCTAAAGCTTTGTCCTTGTTTTTGTTATTGCTGCATGCTATGTAATGGGAACCTATGGACTGTCTAGTCTTTTCAGATGAGCTTTTTCAACTGCTAATATTAGAGAGGCTCCTTGATGTCTTTAATGTCATGATAAGATTTTTTTGTTGGGGGCTATGAATAATAACACATGAGAGTTTTATCATTTACCTACGGAAGAATGCCATGATTGCTCTAAACTTCAGACATCATAAAGATAGCTAATGGAGACACCCACATGCAGGATTCTGGGTAGCTCTGCTGTCCTTCCACATCTTACAGCATTTGATGGTGCTGGCACCTTGGTTTTGACCATTCGAACAAGTGTTTTAGAGTAACTCATTTTAACTTGAATTGTCTTAATGATGCATTATTTTAATCATTTTTGTATAAATTATCTGGTGAAGTATTTATTCAGGTTTCTGATGAAATTTAATACATCTTATTTTTATTTCTTAAATTTTTATTTCTGAGGATTGAACCCAGAACCTCACACATTAGATCAACGACCTATCTCTGAGCAATAGCCCTAGCCCTTTTATTTTATTTTTTTGATTAGCATATCATTATACATTTCAATAAGATAAATGTGATATGTTAACACTCATATTCAACATATACTAATTGAATTAGGATAATTAGCATTTCTCTCTCCTTATTAATTACTTTTGCTGGAGCCTTCAGACTTACCTCCTCTAAATCTTTATAAATATAAAGGTTATTATAAACTATTCTTATCCTGCCATGTTATGAGAATCCCACCATGTTCTTGATAATTATTTTGATAGAAGTGTTGAGGCCTGATTTTATACCCCTTGCCCTTTGCCTTCCAAGCCTCTAGCAATCTCTATTCTATAACCCATTTCCACATGGGAGAGAGAACACATGTGGCCTTCATCTTCCTACTTACAGTTTCTTCCACTTGGTGTGATGTCCAGCAGTTGCAGGACCCAAAAACAAACATGCAAAAGCTCAATATCATTTTACATGTCAGTAAATTAATGTGATAATAAATAAGCCATTATGAAAACATTCAAATTCAAAGTAGCTACAAAAAGTTAAATTATAGTCGGTATAAGTTCAACCCATCAGTGAAGGACCTCTACAATGTACATGGCAAAACGGATGGCAGAAATTGGAAGGAATTCAAAAAAGAGACAAGAATGAACAAATGAACCTTCTAACATCATGGGTTGAAAGAATTAATATTGTCAAAATGCCTGTAGCAATTTATAGACTCCATGCAGTACCCATCAAAGTCCTAATCACATTCTTCACAGAATGAGAGGAATCTTAAAATTCATATGGAGACAAAGCAAAAAGAACAAAACCAGAGCTATCCTAATCCTGGAATTTTGCCTGTTCTTAACAGGTTGTCCAAACTCTTCACGTCAAACTTTAAAACTTCTCTGTATATTTTGCGTGACAGTTCTTTGTCAGCTGTGTCTTCCCCACACCTGTCTCCTGCAAACAATTTCTTCAGTCTGCTCCTTTTGATTCTCCTGGTGGTGTCTTAAAAGAGCATAAGTGTTTAGTTTTAATGAAGTTCATCTTATCAATTATTTCTTTTCTAGATCACACCTTTGATGTTATATATAAAAAGTCATTGCCATACCCAAGGTCAGCCAAATGCTCTCCTATGTTATCTTCTAGGAATTTCATAGCTTTGCATCTTACATTTGGACATCTGATCCATTTAGTCTATATCAGACATCTAATCAGAAACAGAACAGAAAGGAGATTTGATAGATATAAGTACAGATGGTACCGATTACAGTACACTTGATGTTTTGCTGTAAGAATTGACCTCAAATCATTGAGGCTGATAAGGTTTACGATCTGTTATCTGCAAGGTGCTTAGCAAAGAAGCCAGTGGCCCATTTCAGAGCTCAAGAACCCTAGATTGGTATGTGGGATGAAATTATGAAACTTCCAGTTCAAGTCTGAAGTCCTGGGAAGTGAGAATGCCAGGGACAGGGGGCAGGAGAAGATAGGCAGTCCTTCTCAAACAGAGAGCAAGTTCCCCCTTCCTGCATGCCTTTAGTCTGCCTTGACTCTCAAAGGCTTGGAGGTTCTCTTGAGCATAGGTAAGTAATGTTTACTCCAGCTATTGTTTCAATGCTAATGTATTCTGGAAAGATTCTCAATAGCCACACCCAGAAGCAATGCTTTGCTGTGTCTCTAAACATCACTTAGCTCAGTTATGTCCACACAGAATTCGCCTTCACATTGTTAATTTTTATAACAGGAACAAGTTCTGTGTCTAGGATTGTTTTTCATGTGGCTGGGGTTTTTTGTTTGTTTGTTTGTTTTCTTTTGTCTTTTTCCCATTGAATTGTCTTTGTAGCTTTATCCAACATCAGTGTCCTCTATTTATGTGGGTTAGTTTCTATGAATTCTATTGATATATTTGTCTATTAACAAAGACATCTTTAAAGTGCCTTGCTAAACCTCTTTCACAACCATGAATCATTGTTAGTTTTCTATATAATGTAATATATATTTATATTTTACCTTTCTAAAATCTAAAATTGCAATGATCAGGTCTATCTACTTTGGGGACCATGATATCCCCTGTTCTATGTGTTGTATCTGACACACAGCAGGAACTCAATAATATTTTCTGATGAAATGAATAAATGAAAATTCTTGGGAGAGCACAGAAAATGGAATTGATGAAAGAACTACTCTAAACAGACCATAGTTAGGACCTATCTGTTTCTGTGATGAAATAAATTTGATAAAAGAGATTCAGTGGAATTTGCCAAACAATTGAAAATGTCAGCAAAAGGCCTGCAGGACCTCTTCTTTCTAGAATTTTCTTTACTTCTACAGGTAGGCCTCTGTCACCAACGTTCCACAGAAGCTGCCTTACAGCATCTGAAAGTGGTGACAGTCGCTAATTTGCCTAAGTTTGTCAGTTTGCAGTACTACCACCTTTGTTTTTTTCCCCAGGTGCGGGGATCATAAAGGCAATCACACATTATAATCAGCTGAGAAAGGTGTGAATTGAGTAGCAACACTGTAGCTCGGCCAAAACGACTTAAGAGCCTCTAATTTAAGGGGCTAGAGTTGGGAGTTGGTTAATGCTTGGGCACGGACTAACAAAGAAATGCAGGTTCTGGAGGAAACTTCAGGTGGTATCTGCCCCACAGCAGGTGGCTCCTCAGAGGAAGGTGGACCCAGACTGGGGAGACATGATATCTCAGCTTCATTTTAGTTTAAGCGAAATGCACAAATGCATCACCACCACCACCCCCCATTTTGCAACAAGTCAGTGTGGAGAGTAAATATTTTTTTCCAGGTAACGTTTTATGTATTATTTCTGAAGATTTTTTTTAAAAAAAAACTATTGTGTGTTAAGCTTTATGAGAAGTCAAAGGATGATTTGTCATGGTATAATTCTGAATGGGCATACGGAGAGGGAAGTGCAGAAATTAACATGTTCATGAATTCTAAAAATACATGTGGGGATCACTTCTTCCACTAGGTCAGATAAAAGCAAGTTCAGATGGTTTCAGAAGCACCTCATCAAACAGAGTTCCTCCATAAGAGACAGAGAAAAAGCTAGATGCTTAGTATTTTCCCCACAAACAAGCTCTTTATAATAGCCAAGGGCAATGTTATTAAATACAATTCTGATGCCCTTTGCTGGGATGTATGTGATGCTCAAACCAGAGCACTGTGTGCTGAAATTTTACACCACTCTGTGCTGTTCTTTTAAAAACATGACCATCACTATAGTAATGTTGGTCATATGACAGTGCCAGCCTTGGTTTTACTAGGTTTCTGCACAGAAAGTTTATTGGATTTAAAGGAACTGATTTATTTCTTACTTTCAAACCGTTTTGTGCACTGTTTAGATCTACTTTAATTATATGTGCTTAACTATGACTTACAAGGATATGTTTTTCCACTTGATTTCATCATTTGCCTTTAATTATGTCTAAAGTAGGATGAGGTTATATTTGATGACTCTAACCCAAAGGATGAGAAAATAAAAGGCAGACATTCTTCACAGCTTCAAGTTAGTACACTAAAGGGTACCAGTAAATACTTTTTTATTCAAAATTATTTCTGAAAATGTTCACGATCTGTAAGAAATATATTTCCTTCAAATGAGAGCTCATATCAATATCTCTTTGGAGTGAGACAAAACAGATAATCTGCTATAGGGTAATTATTAGCTGGTCTCAACTTTGATTTTCAGAGCTTGTTGGGAAGGAGGATGAGTGATATGGTTGCCAAGGGAAACGCTTCTCTGATTGGAAGAGAGGTCACACAGGTTTTTACAAAAGAAGAGGAGGGATGGCTTTATTTCCTAAGATATGCCCCCATCCCCTTCTTACATTGTTAGAAAAAAGAAGCAGAAACAAGAATTGCCTCTTTGGCTCCTTATTCAATCTGCACATTCACAAGTCTCTGAGTAATGAGCTTGCAAAGCAGTTTACCTCACAGAACCACTTTCTTTAACATTATCCAAATTGTTATTTGAAGGTGGTATTGTTTACCTCTCTGTTGGTTCTGGCCAATTAGAATACAGATTACTTATTGTTAAGGGCTACATTTTATCATTGTTGTGTTACCCAAGTGCCCTATGGTAAAGGACTCAGAGAGCTATTTTCCATTTTATTATATCATGATGTATTGTAACTTTTAATGTGGAATGAATGAGTTTGGAAGGAAATAGAAGATATTCTTACGTCTCTCCATTGGCTGTTTAGAAAGATTAATATGAGTTGAATCTTTATACTCATAAATAGTCTCTCCTGGAATGCAGGGTCTCTGAGGGCTGGGTCTGTGCTTGACTTTTTCACCTGTATCCTCAGCTCCGAGAACTATGTCTGGTATACATAAATAAATTACTGTTTAATGAAGGAACCCCTCTGTTCCGGATTATAACTGGTGAGAGTGCAAATGCATGGTCAGAGAAAATAATAATCTTCTCTCTTTATGCAGCCCTAAAAATAAAAATTAAGTTAAAAAGGGATAAATCCCAAAGCTCTTTTCAAACTTCAAAGCACTGTGGAGGTGACTCAGAAGCAAGCAGAGAGTATTAGGATATCAACTAAAACATGTATGCAAAATAATGTGCAACTCCACAGCATCTGGGTATATAGAATAAGAGGCTAAGAAAGGACACTGAAAGGAGAAGCCTCATGTTGAGGATTCCGTATTTGTAGCCTTTCTTGAAGGCTTGTCTTCATGTTCCAGGCATGTGTTCCTTTTTCTCTCAACTCACTGCTTTTAGGAGAATCTTCTTGATTTTTTTATATTCCAATATGTTTCTTTCCCTTGAAGATAATGCCTTTGCCAAGGGGACACCTTACTGGAATCCAGCTGTTCAGTTGCCAGGCACAGAATGAGCAGTATGTGGATGAAATTATTGAAGAGAATTTACCCCAAGTATGGACAATCCAATTGCTCATCCAAGTCCCATCTCAGAGCGCAGCCTGGAACATAGGCAGCCTGGATGGAGGCTAACAGCAGCTATTGTCACTCACTGAAAACGTACTGGCATCAGAGATTGTGTGAAGTGTTTCCTTTTCCTTCCCTCTTTGCTTCCTTCCTTTGTTTTCTTGTTAGTGAAACCAGAATTGAACCTGGAAAAAGGCACAGGACTTGGAAGTCCACCTCCATTCTTACAGTGAAGGGCAGGGACTGGAAGGTTGATGTTCCCAGTGACTCATTTCTTAGGGGAACCCAGTATCTTTAACTCAAGATACCTCTTGTAAATAGCTCATTTATGAGCTCATTAATAGAATGTATTCTTTCTTCCTAGGAATACTTGGTGAAGAAAGTGTTTGTAGGGAAATTATGAGGTTTACCACTTTTATTTTAAGATCAATCACTGCCATGGAGGGATGTAGAAACAAAATATCTAAGATTACAGCAGAAATCAGACTTGAGAAACAAGTGCATCCTGACATTTCACATATATATTCTATTTATATCTCCCTAACTAGGACACCAACCATTCTTAAGATTATGATAATGATTGAATAATTGCAGAGGTCAGGCAGGGTGTACATGTACCCTTTATTCACTGAAGTGAGTTGGTGTTGAGTCTGTTGATTATGTGGGAGGGGTGTTTCAAACATTTATGAAGATTGACTAGGTAACCACATTTTTATTTTTAAACAAGTGGACTTGATACAGCCTGATCCACACATTATTTCCTCAAGACACTTAAGAACTATGTTTACAAAGGAAGAAGGAAGAGAACCTGAGAGAAGAACCTGGTGTCTGCTTAGAGAAGGAGAAGCACACATACTAAAGGTCCATGCTAAAGCTGTTGGAACTGCACAGAGCGCACAAGGCAGCATGACATCAAGAAGAGGAGCTTAAATGGCGGACCAAAGAGAAAAAGATGTTGTCCTTCCTTTTGATAAATTGATTGTATTCTTAGCAGGAGAAGAGAGTAGTGCTCGTGCTGAAGACTTTCTACGTATCTGAAATCATCTCACAGCTTTACATACATTAACACATTTTATCTTTTTGACAGTCTGCTAAAATACATTGTCTAGGAGGTCACCAAGCTCTGTTCCATGAACCCAGATGCTTTTCTATTATGTAATGGTATGTGAGCTAGGAATATGCTTTGGATTTTTAAATATTTACTTAAATAATTATATAACATCTTCCATGTCACCTCTTGGCCTACAAACCCTAAAGTCCTTATGAGCTGGTCATTTAAAAGACAGGCTTTCCAATTAGTGACTCTGTTACCCCCTTTCTGACCCCCCATATTAGAAATGAAAATGCTGAGACAGTTCCTTCTTCTCATCTCTTCATAACTAGGACAAAGATTTGAAACCAGGTCTATTGTATAATGTGTGTTCTCACTCCTCTACTGGAGTATGAGGAAAATCTGTCCCTGATGGTGGCTATGAGTGAAATGTCAAGTTAGAAATAACATCCAGCACCCAAAAGACCCCTTCATGAGGAAATGGAGTTTCAGGTGCCAGCTTAGATCTAGATACTGGGAAGAAGCAGAACTTTGAAACAGGGAAGAACTAGTTTGAACTAATAGTCAAATGCACAGCCTTATGAAATTAAGAAAAAGAGACTGTGGTGATGTATTGTGTACCCTAATAAAATTTGCCTGAAGATCAGAGAACAGAACAAGACACTAGATTAAACATAGAGGCCAGGCAGTGGTGGCACACAGCTTTAATTCTAGCATTCAGGAGGCAGAGATTTGTCTGGATCTCTGTGAGTTCAAAGCCACCCTGGATTACATGAGATTGACTCAGTCTAGGAGAGAAACAGAGCCAAGCAGTCGTGGTGCACACCTTTAATCTCAATACTTGGGAGTCACACACCTTTAATTCCAGCACTAGGAAGGAAATGGTAGCAGGGCAGAGAAAGGTATATAAGGCAAGAGGAGACAGGAACTAAGCCTTTTTGGCTGAGGAGCCCTTTTCAGCTGAAGTTCTTTTCAGCTGGATCTCTTTTGGCTGAGGACTCAGAGACATTCAGCCAGAGGATATATGGAGTTGGTAATGTGAGATGTGGCAGTGGCTTGTTCCTTAGTCTCTCTGATCTTTCAGCATTTACCCCAATATCTGGCTCTGAGGTTTTGTTAAGACCAATTAGAATTCGTGCAACATCTGGCGTCCAACTTTTAGGGCACA
>CABHPR010141151.1:0-24397 GCA_902168415.1 Peromyscus melanophrys | reverse complement strand
GAAAGAAAGAAAGAAAGAAAGAAAGAAAGAAAGAAAGAAAGAAAGAATTGCTTTAATTCCACATAGATGTGCCATCACCAAAGGAGCCAAATACATGAAAGGAGCAGAGAGTGTAGCAGGAAGTTTTCCAGTGTCCCGCCTGGTCCCGCAGCCACTCAGACCCATATAAACACGCATGGCCATGGCCTATGGCTCAATTTTCTTGCTAGCTAGCTCTTATAACTATACTCAGCCCATTTCTATTAATCTGTATGTCGCCACATGTTCCATGGCTTTACCTGTTTGCCATTACATGCTACTGCCTGGATGGTGGGATGGCATCTCCTCCGCCTCTGTCTTTCTTCTTTCTGTCTTTCTCCTGGCCTTCCTGCCTGCCTCTGAGCTGCCTTGCCATAGGTCAAACAGCTTTATTTATCAACCAATCAGAGCAACACATATTCACAGCATACAGAAAGACATCCCATAGCACTTCCCCTTTACTTTCTAATCAAAAGGGAAGGTTTTAACTTTAACATAGTAGAATTATATATACTAGAACAGTTATCAAGCAAGAATTACAGTTATAATATCTAGTCTATTTTGGCAAAATTAAAGAAAATACTCTATCATCTAACTTACTTCTGTGAGTCTAAATTTTCATATCTAGTTTATCTTTTTTTATAACCAAGGAAAATTATAACTATCTAGTCTTCAACTACATCAAAGACCCCAGAAGGATATAATATTACCTAAGTAAACAGTAAGAGAATTGTAAGCACCTTCCAAAAACCTAGAACGAAAGAGACAGCTGCCTGCCTGGATAATCATCCAAAGTTCCTCTGTAATGTTGGGGCATCCATCTTCAGCCAATAGGCCTAGTCTCTCAGTCACTTTTCCTTGTGTCTTGTAGAATGTCTGGCAGTTTCCTCTGTGAAGCAGCAACCTGAAGAACCATTTCACCCCATTTTGGCAAATTCAGTGGTCATTTCCTTTGGTTCCTGCATGTCCAGTTTATACAACATATTGTCAGCAGTCCAGGCAAGAGCAGTTTCTTGCCCAAATGGCCTGTGTTATTTTTTGGTTTATTTGTTTTGGGTTTTTTTTTTTTTTTGGTTTTTTGAGACAGGGTTTCTCTGTGTAGTTTTGGTGCCTGTCCTGGATCTCGTTCTATAAACCAGGCTGTCCTCGAACTCACAGAGATCCGCTGGCTCTGCCTCCCGAGTGCTGGGATTAAAGGCGTGCGCCACCACTGGCCTGGCTCCAAATGGCTATTTTTATCAAGAAGAAGATAAACTCCATATAGAATGTCTTCAATGCCCATCTTTCTCTTTGAAGTAAATCAGTACTCCAGGAGCAGACATGTCTTACTGTCCAGAAAGTCTGTTTTTAAAACATTTTAAATGCCATATCTTGTAGGTCTTTGAAGTGTTTAAAGATTATCTATCTATCTGATACATATCTACCTATACCTAGAAAACTTAACTAACATGACTATAAGTGTGATTATTATAGATGACTAATTATTAATCTATTTCCTAATTACACGTTACAATTTTAAATGAGTTGCATAAACATAATACCTTAAACAAGAGTAGAAACATACGTATAGTGTAACAAAATTAACTTTAAATTTGTGTCAATAAACTAAAATCCATAGCAATGTAAAACATTTCAAACAAGTTGTTGCTCTTTAAAAGTAGATTCAATAATCTACCCTTTTATTCTATCATATCTATATCCTACATTTCTATATCATATCCCCCTTTCTTCTTTTAGAAAGAGATTGACTATGACTAATAACAATTTGCAACCAACAATCTAAACAAAGACAAACATCCATAATCCATTTTTGGGAATGTGAGCCTAGTGTTCTATGTTACTTCTTGCTGATAGAGGGCACTGGTAGTCTTGTGGGGACACAAAGAAAATTTTAGGATTATGGTCAAGTCCTGACTGGAGCTGTATTCTCTGAGCCAGTTGCCTTGAAGCTGTTCTGGATGTTGGATCATCTGGAGACCTCTCAGGGGGTCTTGGATGATCAAACCACATTAGCGTAGAAGTAATCCATAGATTCTCATCTTCTGTGGAAACAAAAGCTTTTCCAAAGTAACGTATCCATAGACACAAATTTTGAAGTCAAGATACCTTTAATATATATATATAAATATATATATATATATATATATATATATATATTGGTTTAACTTAGCAGCCTTTACAATCAAATGTCTTTCTGTAGTTAAAAATCCCAAAGACAACACAATTCAGATTCTCTGTGTAATATCCATCTTTATGTGACTTATTTTTATATTACTTTTACTGTCTCTATAAATACTTTATTTTTTTAAACTATTTCTTTATATAACTGTCTATCCTCCTTTTCCTCTCTCTTCCAAGCCTATGTGCATTTTTACACATAATTTAAACCATTTAGAGGTTTATTACATCTGAATCTTTTTGTGAATCTATTGCTTTAAACTGCAGCATGGCTGGGACTGAAACGGCAACCCTGGCTGCTGGCTCCACCCACCTCATCTTCCCAACATGGTGTAGGTAATTCACCACCAGCTCTGGGAGACCTGCTCACTGCCAACTCATGGCTTGGAGATGCCACTATGTACTGCAGCAGGAATCCGCCATGCCACTTAGCTTATGGCTGCTGGCGGCCAGCTCCATCTCACAGGCAGCTCTCAGGAGATGAGTCTCTACACTGATACTGACATGAGACTGTGAGACTAAGAAGCCTAGTGTAGCTCCGTTTCTGTGCATTCAGAACCTTTAAGCTTTGTTAGGTCTATTTGGATCAATCCCCAACGGTGAGTGTCAAATGTAGCTGGAAGTTTTCCAGTGTCCTGCCTGGTCCCACATGGTGCCCAATGTGGGGCATGAACCCACAACTCTGAGATTAAGAGTCTCATGCTCTACCAACAAAGCCAAGAGTGTATAGGAGGAGAGGTGAGCCATAAGAAAGATGAAGAACACAGCAGATGAAGCAGAAAAGGAAACTAACATAGGTGTGGGACTGATACTGTAGACCAGGTGCTGGCCTGCCTTGCCTGAAGCCCTGGGTTTTATCCCAGCACTGGATAAACTAGATGTGATGGCACACACAGTAATACACCTTTCAAATGCTGGTATTGCCAGCATGCACTATCCTGCCCAACCTTAATGACTAAGTTTTTACCTGACCTCCCCATAAGGTGTAAGCTTCATGGGAGAAAAGTGTGTTCATTTTATATAGTATTATGAACACCCCTTGACTTCAGTGGATCTGTGTCTTTGTCTCATGTAAACTGACTCATCATAGACCAACATGTATTGAATATCTCTAACCAATAAACATCATTACTTAGCAACATGATACACTGTGAGGTCCAGTTTGCGTGCCTTCAGGATTGTGTGACAGACTGGCTCACTGCACTGCCTGGTATCCTAAGGGAATATCAGACAGCAAAACCAAGAAAAAGGTCAACCTTGTTGTGTAGCCAAGGATGACCTTGAACATGGATCCTCCTGTCTCTATCTCCTGATAACTGAGGTTACAGGTATTCACCACTGTGGGGAGCCAGACCAACCCAAGACTTTCTGGGGTCCCTGCGGAAAGGACAAAGGGAACTTTAGTTCTGTGTCCTTGTCCAGGAGT
Organism: Peromyscus melanophrys; assembly: GCA_902168415.1. Taxonomy (NCBI): domain Eukaryota; kingdom Metazoa; phylum Chordata; class Mammalia; order Rodentia; family Cricetidae; genus Peromyscus; species Peromyscus melanophrys. Next base: position 20,775 of record CABHPR010141151.1, on the reverse strand, counting down.
GGAATTGGCAAGGGCGGCATAGGGCTGGGGCCAGTGCCTCCTCAGAGGAGTCAAGATTATAGCTTCTGAGGACCGACTCTTCCTCCTGGGCTGTAGTTATCAGTCCTTGGGCAGCTGTGTCTGAGGTACCCTGTGTTCTCTGCTGACCTTGGCCATCCCACCCCCCCACCATAAATAGTATATATAATGCTGTACTTCCTTTTTTTTTTCTCTCTCTCTCTCCAAGACTTGATTTTTCTGTGTAACAGCTCTGGCTGCCCTGGATCTCCCTCTGTAGACCAGGCTGGCCTCAAACTCACAGTGATCCACCTGCCTCTGCCTCCCAAGTGCTGGGATTAAAGGTGTGTGTGTACCACCATGCCTGACTTATGTCTTGTGTCTTTATTTCTCATACCTGATCCTCCTCGTCATTCCAGACCCTTATCCCTGCTGGTTCAGGACACACCACCACACCTGGATTTCCTTATTCTTCACTTTTCTTCACTATCCAAAATTATGTTAATGTCTTCCTTTGGTTGTTCACTGCCTATGACTACCACTAAAATGCATAAAATGCACCACAAGAGAGGGACCTTGGTCTTTCCAGATGGCCAATGTCTAGAAAGTGTTTAGTGCACTGAAGACTTAATGATATGGTGTCCTAGTATAGGCTTACTCATTGTCTTAGGAATCCAGGTACCCAGGGCATATGGTTTGCTTGTCAGGGGAAATGTTTCTGCAAATGAGAGCAAGAAGAGTAGGATGAGGCTAGCCTGGGGCACACAGTCAGAACCCTGAAGCTAGCCTGGGGCACACAGTCAGAACCAGCCTGGAACCTGCTGTCAGCTGAAGTCAGGTTTGCTGACCCAGTTTGAGCCCATGGGGGCACTCTGAGTCCTGAACTGCACCACAGACTGGGTAGCACTTTAAAGCAGAGGCCAGCTTTATTAAATCCAAGATGGTCAATCATTAGATTCTAGATTTTTTACATGTATTTTGTATACATGTGCCACAGCATGCACAGGTTAGTTAGGGCAGCAAGAGTTACCACTTGCCTTACGTCTTGCAAGCTCCGAGAATTGAACTCAGATCATCAGGCTTAGTAGCAGGTGAGCTACATGCACTGAGCTACATCAGCAGCCCAGTTTCCAGTTACTATCAGATGCTTTTGGGAAGCATGCTGTCTGCCAGCCACCTTTCCGTTCTCTGAAGGAGGAGGCAGCTGTGTGAAGGGAGCCAGGACTAGTCACAGCTACCAGGGAGTGGACACACAGGTTTGTTAAGAGGGATGCAGATGGGACACTATTTTCAACATATATTGGAGGTGAGGGGATCCTACAGAATTAAAAAAAAACCCACTAGATTCAATAATATAATTTAATAAAATGGCAAGCTAGAATGTTAATGTATAGAAATCTCTACAATAAAGCCAGGCTTTGTGACACACACCTGTAATCCTAGCCCAGCCCTTGGGAAGTAGAAGCAGGAGGATCAGGAGTTCAAGATTAGCCACAGCTGCATGAAGTCATGTCTCAAAAAAAAAGGGGAGGGAAAGAAACTCACAGAAAGAGAGAGAGAGAGAGAGAGAGAGAGAGAGAGAGAGAGAGAGAGAGATTTTAATATAACAGGTGAAAACTAGACTTCAATAATACAGCATAAAATATACTTTTATTATATGTAGAATGGAGAAAACCTCGTGTATTGCTTTTGTGTCTTATCTGTGTTACCAAACAGCAGAATGAACAACTTAGGGAGGAGGTGTTTAGTTTTTTGGCTCAGAGTTTCAGAGAGCCTCAGTCCCCCACGGCAGAGAAGTAAGTATGTGTGGCAAAGGCTCCTCTTGTGATTACAGACAAACAGAGTTCTAGAACTACAGGCCAAGCAGCACCCTTCAGAGGCTCAGTCCCAGTGACAGCTTCTCCCAGTCAGGCCCCACTTCCTAAAGGTTCTGTAGCCTTCCAAGGTATTGTCACCTGCTGGGGACAGGCGTCAAAACTTGAGCTTTGGGCTCAAGGTAATAGCATTTGCCATGGAAAGCTGATGACCCAAGCTCCACCCCTGGACCTCTGACCCCTGACCCCTGGACCACTGGACCCCTGGACTCCTGGAAGGAAAGACTGACTCCTGGCTGTTTTCTGACCTCCACACATACATGCACGTGCACACACACAAACAATAATTTAAAATCACTCAGTTGAGGCTTATGGTCTCTCATTTTCATTCAGCCCAATCCTACCCTAGTTGTGAATTTAACCCCAGCGTAGAATCCTAGAATCTGATGTTTCGCCTTTGTTTTTTGAATTCTATGTCACCTAGCATGAAAACAACTCCTCTGAAAGGCTGCCATCCTGTGTGGCTGTATATACCTTATCTGAGGTCAATGGAAGGAACTGTACTCGCCAAAGAAAATCACTGGTCTCTTATGATATCCAGGTCGCCATTTGTTTTTGGTGAGTTGTTATCCTGTTTGCATAATGAATCTGGTGTGTGTGAACTCTGTGACAGAGGCTCATTTCATTAACGCAAAGAAAACCGAGAGAGGGAGAGGAATCAATGGACATGGACAAAATATGGCAAATGTTGGTAATGGTTGAGGGCAGGTCATGCTAATGCACAGATCTTCCATGCTTTTTAAATTGTTTAAAAAGTGTGTGTGTGAGTGTGTGTGTGTGTGTGTGTGTGTGTGTGTGTGTGTGTGTGTGTGTGTGTGTGTAATGCAGACATACACATGTTACAGTGCTCATGTGGAAGTCAGAAGACAACTTTGGGAATGGGGAATTGATTCATTGATTCTCTTCTTCTGCCTTGGGCCCTGGGGATCCAAACCGACACCATCAGGCTTGCTCAGCAAGAACCTTTACCTGCTAAGCCTTCTCACAGGACCCTTTTCTTTTTAAATGAAGACAAGTGAGAGTGGCTCTCATTTAGCCCAGGCTAGCCTCTACTTCCTAAGGGCTGGCATCACAAGCGTTTACCAACACATTTGGTATTAAAGAAAACTGGTATTTTTTGAGTTTTGTTTTTGTAGTACAAGGAATTAAACCCAGTGCCTCATGCATGCATGGCAAACACACTACCAACTGAACTATATCCCTAGTGCCCTCTTTGTTTTATATTTTTATTTATTTGTTTGTTGTTTGTTTGTTTGTTTTTTGAGACTAGATTTCTCTGTGTAACAGCCCTGGCTGTCCTGGAGCTCTCTTTGTAGACCAGGCTGGCCTTGTACTCACTGAGATCCACCTGTCTCTGCCTCCCGAGTGCTGGGATTCAAAGTGTGCATCACCAAGCCTGGCCTCTCTTTATTTTTTATATTTGAAATTTTACATAACAAAAAGTTACATAATTTTTCATACACTGGAAGATTAAACACTGAATAATTGTTAAGTATGACTTAATTCTGAATAAGCTGAATTTTTATTTCATTCAAGTGTTCAAGACATAATTTCTTATCACACTTTTATACATATATTAAAATTTTTTATTACATTTCTGCCAGGTGGTGGTGGCACTTGCCTTTAATCCTAGCACTTGGGAGGCAGAGGCAGGCTGATCTCTGAGTTCGAAGACAGCCTGGTCTACAGAGTGAGTTCCAAGACAGCTAGAGCTCTTACACAGAGCCCTGTCTTGAAAAAAAAATGCATTTCTTTATTTTCGGGGAGGGGGCATGTGTGGAGGTCAGAGGACAGCTTAGGAAATCAGTTCTCTCCTTCTGCTATGTGGGTTTGGTGAACTAAACTCAGGTCATTGGGCTGGAAGCCAAGTGCGTTTAGCTCTTGAACCATCTCACCTGCTCGAACTGTATTTTTTTAAAAGATTGATTATATTTTTTAAATTGTGTGTGTGTGTGTGTGTGTGTGTGTGTGTGTGTGTGTGTGTGTATGTGTACATGTGAGTGCAGGTGCGAGGAGAGATCAGAGTCACAGGTGATTGTGAGCTGCCAGATCTGGGTGCTGGGAACCTAACTGAGGTCCTCTGCAAAAGCAGTACATTCTTAAGGGTTGAGCCATCTCTATAGCTCCATAATTTTTTTATTTTTTAGACAAAAATCTCCCTAGGTAACTCAGACTAACATTACACTTACCGTCGTCATCCAGTCTAGGCTTCCTCAGTGCTGAGATTGCAGACAGAATTCACTATGCCTGACTTACTTTTTTAAGAATTTATTTTTATCTTTTATTCATGTGTATGTGTGTTGTCTGTGTGAGTATATGCCACATGTATTCTGGGGCCCTTGGAGTCCAGAAGGCAGCATTAGATGCCCTGGAGCTAGAATTGCAAGTGGTTATAAACTGACTCGGGTGCTGGGAACCGAACACAGGTCCTCTGGAAGCAGTACGTATTGCAGATTGTGAACCATCTCCCCAACCCCTCCTGTCTGCTTGTTTTTCTTTTTTGAATGTGTGGTTATTGATTAGATAAGCTAATTTAGATCTTTACAAATTTTTATTAAAAAGCACCAATCTGGGGCTAGATATGGCTCAAAGATTAAGAGAATTGGCTGCTCTTCCAGAGAACCCAGGTTTGACTCCCAGCACCCATATGGTGGCTTCCAATTCAGCAGGCAAAACACCAATACACACAAAATGAAAATAAATATTTTTTTAAAAACTGTATCAACCTGATCTCTTCCAGTCTCTTTGAGGTGGTGAGGCGTGAGGTGGGATGGGGCACAGAAGCAAGATTACAAAGGAAAGTCACCGTTTGAAAAGTGTCCCAGCAAGACACATGCTGTGCTGCTGCTGTGTGTCAAATGGGGCTGACCTGCTAAGTCCAAGAGAAAGTACAAACAGTGTGCCAAGGCTGAGAGTTGCCTGGATCAAAAAGAGGCACTTTAAAAAACGCCTATCACAGATTCAGACATGGATTTCATGAAGGGGCAACACCAAGACCCACAGCAGTCACTCATCTCAAGGATATCAATGATCAGTCATAAACGTCCTGATTTTAAAACTAATATTTATATATATATATGTATATATATATATATATATATATCCATTTAACTACCATCTTTTGGGAAAGAGAGATTAAGACAGTTTCTCTACGTAGCCCAGGTTGGCCTGGAATTTGCTTTGTAGTGGAGAAGAACCTTGAACCTGTGGCTTTCCTGCCTCTACTTCATGGGTGCTGGGATTTCAGGCCTTGATAACCCTCCTTTTATCAGTAACAGCCCAAGGGATTTCAGTAACAGCAAAACTTGAGACAAAATTTCTTCCTGGCCTGTGTCATATACCCTCTGAACCACAAGAGGGAGCTAAGGACTAGCAATATGCAGAAAGAGATTAGAATGACTAAGACCTTCTCAGCCTTTGGCAGTCTTTGGCGCTGCGGCTTTGAAGGAACAGCTGACTGCTCCCTGGAATCAGCATCCTCCTCCTCCTCCAACAGAAAGGCCAGCATTGTTTCTAAACACTGAGACAAGTTGAACAGAATCTCCCCAGTAGGCGAAGGCGGGTAAATGACCTTGGGAAGGAGTGATGTGGAATGGGAAGGCTGGCTACACATTTGGCCGGACTGGGAGGATGATGTGTGCTTGGCTGAATATGTGAAGGGCAAGTTAAGCCATCCCTGACCCAAATAGCTCATGCCACAGTGTCCTGACCCCGCATGGAAATGCGACTCTGGAGTTGGCCACGCTTCAACAACACCTATGCCCTGGATGAGAGGGTGTCTTCTCTCATTACCCAGGGTCTCTCCATTACCCGGGGGACTTCCTTTCTTTTCTGTTGCTGTGATAGAACACCCTGACAAAAGCAGCTTAGGGGAGACAGGGCTCATTTTCGCTCACAATTCCAGGTTACAGTCTGTCCTTGTGGGAAGTCAAGGCCGCGTGGATTTGAAGCAGCAAGACACATTACAACTGCAGTCAAAATCAACAAAATCACACATGCATGCTTGGGCTCACCTGGATTTCTCCATTCTTACACAGTTCAGGATACTCTGTCCAGAGTATGCTGTCACTCATGATACACTGGTCTTCCCACTAATTAACATAACCTTCTATAGACATGCCCCCAGGCCAACCTAATCTAGACACTTCATTTCCAGGTGATTCTACACTGTGCCAAATTGACAGTCCAAAGTAACCAGACCCAAATGGTGGAAAGACAGACCAGACACCCCAACTTGTCCTCTGACTTCTATACATGCACACAAAATAAATTTATGTAAATAAATAAGGTGGAGAGTAACTGAGGAAGACACTTGATACCAATCTCTGGCTTTATATGCACACATAAGCATGTCATATACACACACCTCATACACCAACTGTTCAGTAGGATTTTTTTGTTTTGTTGTTGATGTTGCTGTTGTTTTGGTTTGGTTTTTGGTTTTTCAAGACAGGGTTTCTCTGTGTAGCTTTGGCTGTCCTGGAACTCACTCTGTAGACTAGGCTGGCCTCGAACTCACAGAGATCCATATGCCTCTGCCTCCAAGTGCTCAGATTAAAGGCATGTATGTGCCACCACAACCCAGCTTTAATCAGTGTTTTTTGCTTGCTTGCTTTTTACTTTTTCTATTTTATTTTATTTATTTATTTATTTATTTTTATTTATTTATTTTTATTTTTGGTTTTTCAAGACAGGGTTTCTCTGTGTAGCTTTGCGCCTTTCCTGGAACTCACTTGGTAGCCCAGGCTGGCCTCGAACTCACAGAGATCCGCCTGCCTCTGCCTCCCGAGTGCTGGGATTAAAGGTGTGCGCCACCACCGCCCGGCTACTTTTTCTATTTTATTTGAGATAGGGTCTAGTGTATCACAGGCTGGCCTCAAACTCACTATATAGCTGAGAATGATCTTGAATTTCTGATCCTCCTGCCTCCACTATCTGATCTTTTAACTACAGCCATCCTGCTGTGTATGAATAGCATCTCCTACTATGGCTTTGCCTGTTTCCCTAATGGCTAATCATGTTGAACATTTTTTTCAATGTGCATATTGACCATCTGTGTATCTTCTTTTTTAAAGGCTTTTTAAATTATATGTGTGTGTGTAGTCTTTGTGTGGGTTTGTACACATATGTACAGTTGTCCATGGAAGTCAGAAAAGGATGTCTGCTCCTTGGGAACTAGAGTTACAGGCAATTGTAAGCCTTAGGATGGTTGCTAAGAACTGAACTCAGGTTCTTGGGAAGATCAGCAAGTACTCTAACTGCTGAGCCATTCCTCTAGTCCTGGAGAAATGCTTATTCAGTTCCATGTCTTTTCTTAAACTATTTGTCCTTATTATTTAGTTCTAAGAGTCTTTCATATATTATAGATGCAAGTTTCTATATAGATAAGATTTGGAAATAATTTCTCCCATTTTTCAGGTTATATTTCCACTTCATTTTCTCTTATGGCAGGGTCTTTATACGTAGCCCAAGCCTGGAACTCAATAGCTCAGACTGGTAAAAATAACTTGGCCTTCCCCATCTTCATGATGCCACTAACCAAGATGGTGGCCATGTCACATGACAGTTGTCGTTTTTGATGACAATAAAGTCACATGATTACTTTTTTGCCTGTGGTGGAGCTCAGATCCAAGAGCCTATGTGATGATTTTTTTTGTTTGTTTTTGTTTTTGTTTTTGTTTTTTGAGACAGGGTTTCTCTGTGTAATTTTGGTGCCTGTTCTGGAACTCACTCTGTAGACCAAGCTGGCTTTGAACTAACAGAGATCCGCCTGGCTCTGCTCCCGAGTGCTGGGATTAAAGGTGTGCACCACTGCCGCCCGCTATGTGATGATTTTTACCAAGACAGAAAAGCATCTTCCGAGGACCACATGGTCTAAGGCAATGGTGGACTAACCACACCATTGTCAGTTCTCCATTCCCTCATCCCTGACCCAAAAGACCCCTGGTATAGAGGGCGAGAAGAATCCTGTACCCATAGACAGAAGGTAGGGAGTTAAACTTAGCATCATTTAGCTCCCACCACATGGCTATTAGTCATCTAGAAAACCTGAGAGAAAAAGAGGCCTCTAAAAAAAATGTGTGTGTGCGTGTGTGCCATGGCATGCATGTGGAGGTCAGAGGACAACTTCATGTTTTTCCAGATCAGTCTTTCACTCCTGAGTCAGTAACAAGAGATGGCTCAGTGGTTAAGAACACTGTCTGCTCTTCCAGAGGTCCTGAGTTCAGTTCCCAGCAACCACATGGTGGCTCACAACCATCCATAATTCAATCCGGTGCCCTCTTCTGGCCTGTAAGCATGCATGCAGACAGAATACTGTATACACAATAAATAAATAAATATTAGAGAGAAAGAGAGCGACTACCCTGAAACTCCCATAATGTACCATCTAAAATGTACAGTGTCTAATTTTTAACACATGATTCATTATCCTAAGAACTGAGAAAACCTCATGTGTAGTGGGTAGCCATTCCAACCTTGATCTGGAAGTTCCAACCCCCATTGAGGTTTCGGTAACTGTCACACCTACAAGGTGGAGCCAAGAGAGGACCCTGAAGACCCGAGATCAGGATGCCCCGTCTCTCTTAGTTCCTGGACCCTGGACGCTGGAGGTAGACCGAGCAGAGTTCTCCAGAGAATACCGCCACCGGACTGCACTGCGTCTTTCCCAGACCCTGCAACCTACCTATCCCTTCGTTTGTAAGTTACGCCACTAAATAAACCTCCCTTTTAACTACATGGAGTGGCCTTAATAATTTCACCAATACTTATGTAATGAGAAAGGGCAGCAATGGTGACAACACCCAAGATGGCAGACATTGGAATGGTCTGAAAAGGACTGGAAACAGACATCAGTGAGAGACTGTGGACATGCTGGAAGCAAGGGGAAAAATAGGAAGTTTCCGTTAAGAACCAGGTATGGTGGCTGTCTCAACACTGTTCTTTTGCTGTGAAGAGGCACCATGACAAGGCAACTATTATATGAGAAAGCAGTTAATTGGGGGTTAATTACAGTTTCAGAGGGTTAATCCATTATCACCATGTCAGAGAGCATGGCAGCATGCAGGCAGATGCTAGAGCAGTAGCTGAGAACTACATCTTGATCTGTAGGCAAAGAGAGAGACTCTGGGCTTGGCATGGGCTTTTGAAACCTCAAAGCCCACCTCCAGTGAGACATTTCCTCCAAGGCCACACCTCTTAACCTTTCTCATCCTTTCAAACAATTCCACTCCCTGGTGACCAAGCATTCAAATATATGAGCCTATCAGGGCCATTCTTACTTAAACCATCACAGTGGTGCCCACCTGTAATCTCAGCCCTCAGTAGGCTGAGGCAAGAGGATTCTTGTGAGTTCAAGCCCATCCTAGGGTACATAGGCTATGCCTCAAATAACAATAAAATGTCAGCAAAATAAGTAAATAAAAGACATAAAGAAGAGCCAAGTGAAAAAATTAACTGAAAAAATATGGTGATATTTTATTTGTGCTGAAATGTGATTTTATTTGTATGTTAATAAAGTTGCCTGGAGATCAGAAGTCACAGCGAGCCATAAGTGGGAGTCAGGCCATGGTAGCACATGTCCTTAATACGATCACATGGCAGGCAGAGTCTCTGTGGTCAAGGACACATCCAAAGCAAGGTGACCTGAACTTTTAATCCCAGTACCAACCACAGAGACCTGAAGGTCTGTATAGACAGGCAGTGACGAGGAAATCATGTGGTTGGGTTTAGAGCCAATGAGAAGGCAAAACAAAAAGGCAATAAAAAGACAGGACACAGGAAGAAGGTCTCTCTCTGAGGGGAAGAGTGCTCTGATCTCTGGGCTTTTAACTCTGCCTTTGGCTCTGTGTTTCCTATTTAATAAGACCATTTAGAATTTCATCTACAGAAAAAATATAGAAAACATTAAAAACTAAGACAAGACACATAGCTCAGCTAGCCTTTGGTAGAGTGCTAGCCTACCTAGAATAATGCTACCCAGGACTCCATCCCCTGTACTACAGAAATAGGGCATGGTGATACACACTTGAAATCTCAGTATTTGGTGGTAGAAGGAGGATCAGAAGTCTAAGATCATTATCAGTGAGTTCAAGACTAGCCTGGACTACATGAAACCAAGTCCCAGGAAAGATGAAAACAATGTTTCAAAGACAATGGGAAGAGGAATGGAGAAATGACTCAGTGGTTTAAAATGTGAACTGCTCTTGCAGAAGACCCACATTTGGTTCCCAGCACCCACACCAAGTGGCTCACTATCATCTACAACTCCATCTCCAGGGAGATCTGATGCCTCTGACTTGTGAGAGAACTTGCACTCATGTGCACATATATCCTTTACACACACACACACACACACACAGAGAGAGAGAGAGAGAGAGAGAGAGAGAGAGAGAGAGAGAGAGAGAGAATTAAGAGTAAGGGCTGTCAACGTAAGTAGTGAGTCTTTCTGTCCCACCAGCCAGCTCCCAAATCATGACGTGGAATTATGAAAGCTTGGCCTTAGCTTAGGCTTGTCCCACTAGCTTTTATAACTTAAATTAACACATATTTTTTAATCTACGCTTCTTTACATGACTCTGTTACCTTTACTCTGTACTGCCCATCCTGCTTCCTTAATGTCAGGCTGGTGACTCCGCCTTTCTTCTTTCCAGAGCTCTCTCTGTCCACAAGTCTCATCTATACTTCCTGTCTAGCTATTGGCCATTTAGCTCTTTATTAAACCAGTCACAGTGACACATCTTCACACAGTGTAAAGGAATATTCCACAACAGACATGTGGTGGCTCACACCTTTAATCCCAGCACTCTGGAGGCAGAGAGCAGCCTAGTCTACAGAGTGAGTTCCAGGACAGCCAGAGCTACACAGAGAAACTCTGTCTAAAAAAAAAAAAAGCCATAAAAAAGAGTAAAAGCTGAAGAGATGGTTCAGAACTCATATCGGTCTTCCAGGGGACCTGAGTTCTGTTCCCAACACACACACCAGGAATCTCATAACTGTAACTCCAGGTCCAGGAGTTTTGACACCCCCTTTTGGCCTCCACAGATAATGCACTCACATGCACAAACCCACATTCACACACACATATACACAGTTTTACAAATAAAAATTAAAATAATAATAGTATAAGCCTTGAAAGCAGTGGTTCTCAACCTGTGGGTCATGACCCCTTTGGCAAAACCTCTATCTTCAAAAATATTTACATTACAATTTATAACAACAGCAAAATTACAGCTATGAAGTAGCAATGGAAATTATTTTATGGTTGGGGTCAGCACAACATGAGGAGCTGTATTAAAGGGTCGCAGCATTAGGAAGGCTGAGAACCGCTGTTTTAAAGGAAGAGAAAAGATCTTTCCTATGTCCAGCTCTGACATACTCCAATAGGCAGAACTTTTGTTCCATGCTGGCAGACCTGACAACTTGAGTGATGGGCCCACATCTCCAGGAGTGCCAGCCAGTGGTTGCTACGAAGCTAGAGGTGTGGTGGCACCAGGCAGTGGAAAGCAGGTGGCCAAGGGCCCGCCTGGGGGTTGAGAGGATCCACCACCTTTGCCTTTCAATTCTCTGAAGAACACTGGTCTCTGACCATCCTGAACAGGACGCTCAGGAGAGCAGCCCCTGTGCACTAACCGCTTGCAGAAAACCCTGCCCCATTCTTCATCACCCTTCCCTGGCCTGTTCCTGAATGTAGATGTACTGAGGTTCTTTCGTGTAAAATAAAAATAAAAAATACACTGGCTAGGATCAGAACAGACTAGAGAAGACAAAATAAATCGGTGGACTTGGGGTTAGATTAGCAAGACTCACCACTTTGAACAACGTGAAGACAATGGACTAAAGGGAGACAGTGAACGGGACCTCAGGGACCAGCAAGTGGAACACAGTCTACCACCGTGTTATGGAAGAGGAGAACAAGCGTTGAGCTGGAACAAGAGATTGACAGCCCTGGGAGAATTTCACCAGAATTATACAGGGATCTGTATAATTCTAGGAGCCAACTGAGCGCCCCCAGTTCCTCCTGTGCTGGGGGTGGAGCACAGGGCCTTGGGCGTGCCAGGCAATCATCATCTCTGAGCTGTGCTTCCAGAGCCATAATCAAGCTTCTGAAAAACCAAAGACAGAGAAAAGAACCCTTGAGAGAAATGAAAGAGAAATGATGCCTTACCCACAGAGAAAACCAATTCCTTGGACAACAGATTTCTCATCCCAAACCAAAGGAAGCAGTGCAAGAATTCTCAAGTGTAAAGAACTGTGAAACTAGAATTCTATATCCAGTAAAAATATTATCCAGAATAAAGGGGGAATGAACATTAAAGTAAGTTTTATATACCTATATATGTGTGCTGCATGTGGGTTTGGCATATGCACAGCTGTGTGAATGTGTGTACGCATGTGTGTGGACATGTCAGCGCACACGCAGAAGCCAAAGGAGGGTGTTGGGCTTCCTACTCCCTGAACTTGGAGTGAGGTAGACAGACAGCAAGTCCCAGAAGTCCTCCGGTCTCCCCCTGCTACAACACTGAAGTTGCAGGGGTTTAGGTCAGGTCTGGCTTTCTACATGCATGCTGAGGATTTGAACTCAGTCCTGCAAGCCCTCTCACCCACTGAGCCATCTCCTCAGTTCCAGGAAATCACCATTCTTGTAAAAAGAACAACTACAAACAACTCATGGAGCTCAGCTGGTAGGTCATATGCCTAATAGTTTACACCAGTCCCCAGCGCCAGAAACAAGACAAAGCACCCTAAAATAATGTACTGCCAGTAGAACAGCCCTTAAGAAGTGGCTAAAAAATAACAACAACAAAATCCCTGAAACAGGAAAATTAAAATTAAAATAACATTTTCAGAAGGGTTAAAAATAGATGCTTCCATGTCCAGCCATGTTAGCTACTGCCCCATTGTTCCGAGCAAAACACCTGACAAGGTCCCCTTAAGGGAGGGGTGACTTCTTTTGGCTTTAAAAAGAGTAAGAAAGAAAAGCAAAGGAAAGAATAAAATAGAGGTAATTACAAGGGCACAATGGACTCTTCTCTGGAGTATTATTGCTTGCTGTTGTTTGTTTTTTGTTTCTTTGTTTTTTGAGACAGGATTTCTCTGAGTGGCCCTGGCTGCCCTGGAACTCCCCATATAGACCAGGCTGGCCTTGAACTCACAGCGATCCACCTGCCTCTACTTCCTGAGGCATGTGCTACCACACTTGCCCCTGCCCCCACTTGGATACAGAATCTCATATGACCCAGGTTAGCTTTGAACTCCCTATGTAGTCAAAGATGAGCTCCAATTCCTGACCCTCCTGCCTCCACCTCCCAAGTGCTGGATGCGGTGGTTAGTGTTAATTCAGAATCTCGAATCACCTGGGAGGTGGGCCTTTAAGAATGCCTGTGTAGAATAATCTTTAAATTTTTAAATTTTAGGTCTGTAGATGGCTTAGTGGTTAAGAGCACTGATTGCTTTTCCAGAGGACCTGGCTGGATTCAGTACACAGCACTCATATGGTGGCTCAGAACCTTTTGTTAACTCCAGTTTCTGGAAATCTAAAGCCCTCTTCTGACCTTCATGGGCACCAGGCATATGTCTGGTGCACATACATACATGTAGACAAACACTCATACACATAAAATAAAATTAAATACTGTGATGATAGTTGTGCTGAAATGTGATATTTTATTTGTATGTTAACAAATAAAATTTGCCTGGAGATCAGAAGTTAGCCATAAACAGAAGTCAGGTGGTGGTGGCACATGCCCTTAATCCGATCACATGGCAGGCAGTCTCTGTGTGTTCAATGACACAACCAAGTGTGGTGACACACGCCTTTAATCCCAGTACCAACCATAAAGACCTGGAGGTCTGTATAGACAGGCAGTGACAAGGAAGTGATGTGGCTGGGCTTAGAGCCAATGAGAAGGCAGAACAGGAAGGCAATAAAGGCACAGGTTAGACAGGAAGAGGCTCTCTTCGGAAGCTATGGCAACCTGCTGAGCTAAGGTTAGTTGGCGGCTATTGCTCTGATCTGTATGGCTTGCACCTCTGTATTTGGCTCTGTGTTTCTTATTTAATAAGACTGTTTAGAAATTCGTCTACAAAATACATCCTTTTGTTTTTTAAAGTTTTATTTATTATGCATACAATGTTCTGCCAGCATGTATGCCTACATGCCAGAAGAGGGCACCAGATGAAATTATAGATGGTTGTGAGCCACCATGTGGTTGCTGGGAATTGATCTCAGGATCTGTGGAAGAGCAGCCAGTGCTCTTAACCTCTGAGCCATCTCTCCAGCCCAGATACATCTTTCTTAAAAAGAGAGCAAGAAAGAACCCCCATCCATCATGGCCGGGAAGGCATGACAGCAAAAATGGGTGGCCTAGTAATCTGGAAGCAGAACAGGAAGTGGGCCAAACTACCGAACCTCAAGGCTCTCCCCCACTGATCCATTTCCTCCAGCCTCCTAACAATCTTCTAAAATACCAACATCAGTTGGGGACCATTATTTAAACACACAAGCGGGGTGGGGTGGGGGCATGGAGGGCACTGCATAATCAAGCTAATATGAATGCAGGGAGACTCTTCTCCCCTGACTTGGGAACCGGCACTGCCCAGGTACCATAGAGAACGGTATGAGGTCTGGGAGAAAGTGCTTCTTCCTTAGACAACCTAGACAGCCAAGGAAACTGATGATGGGCAGAGAGCAAGTCCACCTTGTTCCCAGCATGAGACAACACCTGGAAACTCTGAGAAGCATGGGGCACGTGTGAGCACCAGCTGGGTACTTCCGTGGGCAGATGAGGACACCATGCCTTACAGCTCTGATTGACATAATGGAAATGGAACCTCATTCTATTCCTAAATTTGGTGAAGCTCAGACATACATGCTCTAGCCTCCTTTCCCAGAGTCTTAGGACACATTTGCTCTTCAGATTTGGGTATCCAGACCACTTTGGTGAGAGACCAGTTCTACATATTCTAAAGAGAATTTTTTTTTCTGATTTTCTCATTGCTTATTCATCGTCTGAGAGAGTTTACTATTTTTAAATTATTCTTCATTGCAACCTACACATTTAATTTTTCCCCAATATTTTCTTTTCATTGAGTTGGAAGGCAGCTAATATATTTATTTTTAACCACATTTTAAAGGGCGTCATTTGATTGCTATGATTACATTAGTCAAGTATTTTATTAGTTGCAAGTAAAAAAGAAAGTCAGCTTGAATATGCCTGGGGGTATATAGCTCAGTAGTAAAATGCACACCTAAGGCTCTGAAGATGGCTCAGTGGGTAGAGGAGCTTGCTGCCAAAACTGACAACCTGAGTTCAATCCCTGGAACTCACATGATGGAAGGGGAAAATCAATTCCCCAATGCTCTTTGACCTTATCACAAACAATATGTCAAACCAGTGTCCCCCAACACATGACAAATGTATAAAAAACTTAACAAATATTAAAAGTGGAAGAGGAGGAGGAAGAGAAGGGAAAGGAGGAAAAATAAGTTAAACTGGAAAACAGTTGAGCATATTTGGCCTTGGAAACTCAGTGGCTCAGTCTTGATACACTCATGTTTGTTACCTATCTCAGAAAAGTTTGTTTCCAACAAAGATTCGGGAAAAGCTCTGGAGGGGCAGAGAGATGGCTCAACAGTTAAGGGCACTGGCTGATCTTCCAGAGGACCTCCACTTGGTTCCTGCACCCACATGGCAACTGTCTGTGACTCTAGTTCTTGGGATCCAAAGCCCTCTTCCCGCCTCCAGGACATTGTGTACACTTGGTGCACACACATACATACACGCAGGCAAGACTGTAAGCAGATTTTTCTGTTCCTCCTACCAGCTCCCAAATCATGATGTCGAGACTTCTTGTTAATTATGAAAGCTTGGCTGATAGCTTAGGCTTGTTTCTAACTGGCTCTTATAACTTAAATTAACTCATTTCTATTCATTTACTTTCTGCCTTGTGGCTTTTATTACCTTCACTCTGTACTGCCCATGCTGCTTTCCTGCTTCCTCTGTCTCTGACTGGTAACTGTTTGAGTTTCCACCCTTCTGCCCCCAAAATCCTGCTTAGCTATTGGCTATTTAGCTTTTTTTTTTTTTTTTTAAAGTGTTAACTCTGCTTTATTAGTCAACCGGAAAACTACATAATCCTCCAGTCCAGGGAGGCATTAACTCAATCCTCTTCCTCATCATCACCAGCTCCAGCACCACCCTGGCCCTTCTTGGCATTCTTCCTCTTCACTCGGCCTGGGCGGCCACCACCATAAGGAGAACGGAGGGAGAAATCAATGTGCTTCTGGGAGTCCAGACGGACAATGAAGGATGGAATGTTCACCACCTGCTTGCGGACCCTGATATGACGCTGGCGGATGAGCACACGAGCATGGTGAATAGATTTAGCCAGACCCAGCTTAAAGACCTGGGTCTGCAGCCGCCTCTCCAAGAAATCCTCAATCTTCAGGCCCAGGATGTAATCCAGCTTCATCTTGCCCTCATCCAGCACCCCAATGCAAGTAAGTCGCCTCAGCAGAGCATTTATCCAGCGCCAGCAGCTCGGGGGCGGCCTTGCGGATCTTAGCTAGGGTAAATTTGACCCTCCAGACCTCACATTTGTTCCAGAGCTCATACTCTCCGATCAGCTTCAGTTCCTGGTTGAGATGCGATTTCTCGAAGGGTCTCCATGGAGTCACATAGGTTTGGCGACAAACCCAACTTCTGGCAACCGACATGTTGGCTTCTCTGGGCCCGCTGCGCCTACAAACTCACGCCCGTGACAAAGAGAGGCTGTTTAGCTTTTTATTAAAGAAATCACAGTGACATATCTTTACACAGTGTAAAGGAATATTCCACAACACAAGATACCCATTCAAATAAAATACAGATATATAGAGAGAATGAGAGAGAGAGAGAGAGAGAGAGAGAGAGAGAGAGAGAGAGAGAGAGAGAGATACCATGAGAGAGATGGTGAGTGGGGGGCCAGAGGAACATATTTAGAGGTCACTTCCCTGAACTAATCCTAAGGACAAAAGAAATATCAGACTTTTGTAAATTTGGGGGCCTGGCAGGAAGTTTCACATCACATGACCTATTTAAACATACTGTACATGACAAAGAGCATGAAGGAACCAGGTGTTGGCTGGGGTCATAATTTAAGGACTGCTCTTTAGCTGTAGCACAGATAGCATCTAAACTCTGTCACAGAAAGGGTGCTGCAGGCTGTGGGATCTGGCCTGAAGATGCAAGTCCATATTCTAACTACCACTACTCTTGGCAATGTGAGTACAGGGGAAAAAAAACACAGACGCTGCCCAGACGTGGCAGTACATGCCTGTTATCCCAGCATTCAGGAAGCGAAGGCATGAGGATCAGAAGTTCAAAGTCATCCTTGGCTACATAGTGAGTTCCAGGCTAGCCTATGCTACCTGAGACTGTCTGAAAACAACAAAGCTTAGACATTACTAATACCACCATCTTCCAGGGCTCATCGTTCCATTCTCTTCCTGATTCCTTTGACTTTTTTTTTTTCCTTTATAAGACAGGGTTTCTTTGTGCCCTGGCCATCCTGGAACTCATTCTGTAGACCAAGCTGGCCTTGAACTCAGAGATCTACCTACCTGACTCTACCTCTAAGTGCTGGGATTAAAGGCATGGACCACTACCGCTCAGCTTTCTTTGACAATTCACTAATTGTTTCAGTTCATTTACAAGGTGCTATTCCAGCCTGGAGCCTTCTGATTTCTAGATTTCTATCTAAAGTTCTTTCAGCTCTGGGAGTTTCTGAGGGTTTTTTTTTTTTTTTTTTTTTTTTTTTTTTTGTCGTTGTTGGTGGTTTGTTTTTTGTTTTTTGTTTTTTTCTTTTCATTATAGTCCAGAAAAATTTCCATTCACTGTGAAAACACAGACATCTTAAACTGAAAGCATTACTTGGCCATTGGAGGCATTTGTAAAACTAGTAAAACCAGAGGCTTCGTTTATTAAAAGAAGTCTTACGTGAGTAAAGTCATTCCAAGGAAAAGGGTTCCAATCTCCATACACCAGTCACAGTATAGGTGTGCCTCTGACATGTCCACACGTGTCCTGGGCATATATCCACTCCACCTATCTCAGAAGCCTAGAGACTCAAGGTCTGTTTCAGGTATTACTATGGTTTGGTATGGAACAGAAATGGGTGTAGCTATAAAACTGCAAATTCCAAAGACCCTTTACCCACTTATCTGCCTCCTTCACTGTTAAGGTTGACCAACTGTGATATGACCATTTAATGAATTTATCAAGAAGAAAACCTAAGAGAGTGTTTCCCTCTAGTCTCTGGCTTTAGGGACTGAGGAATTAAACCTTCAGGCAGTGACATTCCATTTACCTTTGGTAATTCATTGCACTGGGGCCCATCCCCAGTACCCAACCCAGAACTTAGTTGGGTTGGAGAACAAGAGAGGACAAAGCTGATGGAAATAATGAGTGATTGAGACTAAGCACAGGGGAAATGGTTTTGAAAATGAAAACAGGAGTTTTGAAACATTTTACTTGTATCTTTTTTGTTGTTTTTTTTTTGTTGTTTTGTTTTTTGTTTTTTGAGACAAGGTTTCTCTGTGTAGCCCTGGCTGTCCTAGAACTCACTCTGTAGACCAGGGTGGCCTCAAACTCACAGAGATCTGCCTGCCTCTGCCTCCTAATGGATCCTTGTTTTTGAGTGCCTTCCTTTCTCCCTCCCTCCCCCTCCCCCTCTTTTCTCATTTTGGTCTGCTTGCATTGACTAAGAATTAATTTCTCTCTCTACCTCCCTCTTCCTCTCTCCCACTCTGCTTTTCCTTTTTTTGAGGTCAGGGTCTCATGTTGTCCAGAGTAGCCTCAAACTCACTACATAGCTGAGGATGGCCTTGATCTTGGACTCCTAGTCCTTTGAGTCTACCTCTTTGGCACTGGGATTATAAGAGAACAAAAACACTTACATACATACATACACACACACACACACACACACACACACACACACACACACACACACACACACACAGTCTCACTATGTAGCCCTAACTGGCCTACAGAACTTCTTATGCAGACCAGGCTATCTCACAGGAATCCTCCTGCCTCTACATACTTAGTGTGGAATTACAGACATATACCACCATGTCTGGCAAACAAAAAGGCTTTTTAAAAACTTGTTCTTAAAATATCAGCTAATTCAAAGATTTCTACAAATAGGAATTTTAAGTTCTGGCTGAAGGCTTAAGTCTTCTTTAGGAAGCAAAGCTTGAGAGGTCAAATTGCTCTACAGAAAAAAAAAATGGAAAGAATTCAGTTTACTCTTTTTTTTTTTTCCACATTGCTTTGTTTTTTCTGTTCTGAGAGGGTGAGCCAAGAGCAGAACCCAAGGGTAGAGGCAGCTGGGAACAACCGTGTCTGGGGCTCGATGTTAAGTTGCTTCTGTGGTTCTTGCCCCTTGACCTTTCATGGTAGACTGCCACCTACTCAGAACCTCGGCACCATTCTTGGTATGAAGACTAAGGGATGGACTGATGACAGGGTAGAGATCAGACTGCTGAATGGAGACCAAGAATTCAGCAGAGGCAGCCAGCGGACCATGAGCCCACAGCTCCATAGGGAGTACACGGCGATCTTGGCCAGAGATCTGGTTTCCTCCTCCCTGCGGCTGGAATATGAACATTCATGCCAATCTTAGCTCGATCTCCCTGATAACTGATCATTTTGGGATTTGAAAAAGCACATCATATCTTCACGAGATGCCTTTAACAAAGCAACATCCAATCAAAACACTAGAAAAGTGAGTCACACAAAAATCAGCAAGAATGCCCACCTGTAACCATATCACAGTCCTTGAGAAGCTAAAGCAGGGAGAGCATGTGGGGCTACATAGCAAGATCTTGTCACAAAACACAACAGGAGGGGCAGCTTGCAGATGTGTTCAGATCCTGGTTGAGTCCTCTACTACATATCATTTTTTATAGCAATTTGCTATGACAGGGGCATGCTACCATATATGAAGCTTCTCTGAAAACTTAAATAATTAGGGAATCAAAAAAGTGGGTTCATTTAAGCCCCCTCTGCATCACAGTTGTCTGAGTTTTTCACCTTTCACACTGGCTCTGATTCAAGCTGCTATATGCATGTGGTAAAATTGCTGGCTGAAGTTACATTTCCCATGATGAATTAAATTTCTTCTATTTTATGAAGACTCTGGTATTAGCTGGGTGCAGCACACACTCGTGTAATCCCAATACCTGGGAGGCAGAGGCAGGAGGATCTCAGGTTGGAAGTCAGCTTGGGCTACATAGTGAGACCCCTTTTCTTTCTTTCTTTTTTTTTAAGGTTTACTTATTTATTTAAAGTTTTTTTTTTCATTTTACATACTGCCAACTGTTCCCCCTCCCTCCCCTTCTCTCGCTGCCTCCTACCTCTCCCCATCCCACCCCCATCCCCTCCTCATAGTGGGTAAGGCTTCCCTTGGGTATTCAACACAGGCTGGCTTACGAAGCCCCTCCCCACCTGCACCAAGGCTGAATAAGGCATCGCATCACAGGGAATGGACTCTAAAAAAGCCAGTTCATGCACTCTGGATGAGTGCTAGTCCCATTGCCAGAGGACCCACAAACACATCAAGTTGCACAACTGTCACCCTCATTCAAAGACCCTTTTTCAAAATACCAAAACCAACCCAAAAGGTCACTTTGATTTAAGGAAAGTGACTATTCAAGACTTAAAAATTTGGGGATGGCCAGGCATGGTGGTGCATGCCTTTGATCCCAGCACTCGGGAGGCAGAAGCAAGAGGATCTCTGTGAGTTTGAGGCCAGCCTGGTTTACAAAGTAAGTTCCAGGACAGCCAGAGCTACACACAGAAACCCTGTCTCAAAAAAACAAACAAAACAAAACAAAACAAAACAAAACAAAACAAAACAA
>CABHPR010141150.1:27650-55166 GCA_902168415.1 Peromyscus melanophrys | reverse complement strand
TCTCTCTCTCTCTCTCTCTCTCTCTCTCTCTCTCTCTCTCTCTCTCTGCTATAAGTTTCCTTGTAGAAATACCTTTAGTGTGTCCTAAAGATTTCAATATGTTGTATTTTCATTTTCTCTCAATTCTACAATGTTTTAAATTTCCTTATTGAATTCTTTCCTTGGCCCAGCCCAATTATCATTCAGTAGTGTGTTGCTTAGTTTTCATGAATTTGTGTACTTTCTGTTGTTTCTATTGTTCTTGATTTTCAGCTGTATTCCACTGTTTGGGACTTTGTCTCAGTTTTCTTATGTTTCTTGTGATTTACTTTGTGTGCTAATATGTGCTCAAATTTGGAGAAAGATCCATTTGATGCCGAAAAGAATGTGTATTCATTAGTGTTTAGAACCTAAATTTTAGGTGGTATGTTCTGCAGATACCTGTTGCTTTATTATTTCATTTACCACCAGCTTTTCTGTTTAATTTTCTTTCCAGATGGCCTGTATACTGGTGAAACTTCAGAGTGGAGTATTGACGTCACTGAGCATCACTGCACTGGGGTCAATCTGTAGTTGTTGATATAGTAAGGTGTAATGAATATTTAAGACTCATTACATTTAATCTATCGTCACAGAAAGGGGAAAATGTGTAGCAGTCCTCTTCATGCATTCATGCTCAGTTTGGAGGTCTGAGAGAACTTCTGTTGCTCTGGAGATTACAGGGAACATGGAAATGGTAAATAACAGAAGGGCTAAATATGGAACATTCCATGTAATGCACAATAGGCATCTGGGACATATTTTTGTATTCTAAAGCTTTTTGGTAAACACAAAACAGCAAGAAAATTTTGTTTTTAGATACCATGATTTTAGATTATCTGTAAATTTAAAAGTATAAATATTGGAGGAAGGGACAAATAGAGAAAGTAAGATAGAGACAGACACACACACAACAGAAAGAAAGGGAGGGATGGAGGGAGGGAGACAGACAGAGGGAGCGAGAAAGAGAGAGGGAGAGGGAGAGGGAGAGGGAGAGGGAGAGGGAGAGAGAGAGAGAAAGAGAGAGAGAGAGAGAGAGAGAGAGAGAGAGAGAGAGAGAGAGAGAAAGGGAAAGAAAGACAGACTAGATTTCAGTCATTGTGACAATGGTGCAGTCTATGACTTATGTCTGAATCCTGTCTCTGAGAATTTACATGACTCCAGGAATCTAACAGTACATGCTTACCCAAGCTGAAATTAATATAAACTGACCTCCTGCCATGTGGGCAATTATAGCACATCCCTTTGGAACAAAGGAGGATTGAGTTTGCTTGTGTTACATCCAGCTACAATCAAGCAGCTTTTGATGTACCCAAGCTCCATGTTATCTGCAAAATTTAAGAGGTAGCTGTAAGCAAAAGAATACTTCTCCAGTTCTCAAAGGAGATGTGGCTTTTCAGAGACTGGACAGTTACTCTTAGATTTCTGATCTCGAATTCAATTTGGAACTATTTGAAGGTGTGGACTTAGTTAACTCAAGAATGGTCTGGAAAAGCGCACACAACAATTTGGAAATATTGAAGAACTAAGTGAACCTTTTGTAGATATTTTCCTCAGTTCCTTAAATCTATACTTTTACGTAATTATTCCTTCTAAGTTTCTTCCTAGTCCTTCCTAAGCAACTTCTCCCTGTGCCTACAATTACATAATTTAAGGTGCACAGGATTTGCAGCAGGCAAAAGTCTTTGAGTCCTGAGTACACTTCATTTTTTGGTATAGAGATTACCAGCTATGTGCTTAGGTGGAAGTTGTCCCTCAACCTTTGCTCTCTGAGGCATGAAGGACTCAAATTGCCTTTGAATTACAGCAGAATCCACCAGGCCACCAGACTCTGTGAAAGCGCACCATGAGCCTCTGGTTTATTTCCTGGAGAAATTATCAATCAACAGTGCTGTAACATTTTGCAGCCTCCTTCAAATACTGTCAGTACAAATGCACAACCTTAGGCAGGAAAAAAAAAAAAAAACAACAACACATGATGTCTACATAACCAAATAGAAACTTTAACAATACAGCTGCTATTTGCAGTACCAGACTTGACGGTTGGTTTGATTTTGGTGCTTGGTTATTGTTTGAATTATCACAGACTGAATATTTTCGTTTTCTGTCTTCTACTAGACCTTCCTCCACGCTCAACCTTTCTGGATATGGTTAAAACTTGATTGATTTATGATGCTCTTTAAAATGCTTGTTTGTGTGGTTTTGTGGAGGTGTAGAGAGCTGTCCTCTTTTATTGGCATATTTCATTGGTTGTTCCCATGTTAACATTTTTAGTACACTTTTTCAGAAGGTTGAAGGATGCTGTGGGGCTTTAGTGTTGTGGTCTGTTAATCCTCACCAGACCCTAACAGGATTCCTTTGTGATTTTTCCTTCACTATGTTTGAGTAACTTGACTTCTTTAACCCTTAGGAGGCTGAGCACCATTTGTCCTAAGCACCTCATTTGGAGAGAATGATTTGATGCGAGTTTAAAGTGGGTAGGTGAGTGCGAAACCACAGAATCATTACCACAAGAAATTCAGAATAGTTGCTATAAGCAGTTGTCTAAAATTTGTGTGCTATCACTGAGAAGTTCATAAAAAGCAGCTCTTTGTTTTATATTTGGTTGCCAATGAAATAAAAGGCCACCTTCTTCAATTTATTTTTTTTACTTATTGATACATATTTCCATTTTTAAAATTAGTTCTTCAAAAAATTCCTACTTATGTTTTGATCATATTCAGTCCTCTTACAACTTCTCCTACATCCACACCCTTTGCTATTCATCCGTGTGTGTGTGTGTGTGTGTGTGTGTGTGTGTGTGTGTGTATGTGTGTGTGTGTGTGCATGTGTGTGTATTATATGCACTATTGAGTCTAATTTGTGTTGTTGCCTATATATTTTTGGATGTGTGGCCTTCCATGGAGCATGGCTGACTTTTAGGGGCTGCATTGTTAAGGAAAGCTAACTCCTCTCCCAGAAGCTGTCAGTTGTCGCTATCTTCTCAACCAGGACTTTCTCAGCTGGGACTTAGTGCCTACTTCCCCTCTCTATGTTGTGATTTGGTCTGGCTTGATCTTGTACAGATCTTGTCCATGTTGTCACAAACTACTGTGCACTTATATGTGCATCTACCCTGTTGGGGGATGGAAGACACTACTTTCTTATAGTCATCTACTGTCTATTTCCTATACACTCTCTTCAGTGGTCCGTGAGCTTTAGCAGGAGGGTGTGTGATATAAAGCCCCATTTTTTATTTTCACTTATAAATGCATTTGTCTTAATTTCCACTAAGCAGCTGTTGTTAGTCAAATGCTCTTGTGGCTTTGATTGTTTGGGGGAAGTTGCTCATGTCCTCTAAGTTTAAGTGATGTTGTGAGATAAACTAAATTAATTCACTCAGGACATTTGTTCACTTACATATTTCTATCATACAGTTTGGATTTACATATAAAGAATTGAAAATGTGTATCTGAGACTCTAATATTATTCAAATATGAAGAATGTTCTCAGGTGAATCTAAAATTCATTGCAATATGATGAGGAAGAATTTTGTTTGTATTGTTCTTATCAATGATAATAATAACCTACCATAAACACTACCAATCTTAGGCTCTAAAAGAATTGTATTATGTTGTTGTTGGTGGGGGTGGGGATGGTGATATTTCCTTTTTTGAACCATGGTCTTTCTGGTATTTCCTTTTTGAACATGACAGTCACACAGCATACTCTCACTTTTTCTGATTTAATACATTTTGGTAATCAAATATGTTGCAAATACTTACTCAACAGACAGTATACCTGGACAATGAAGTGCTTACACTCAATGCCATGGCATGGAAAATATCTTAAAGTAGTAACTACAATTATCCTTTTTAGATATTTGGAATAATTTACATATCAAAACAAAGGAGCCATTTTAAAGTCTATGAAGTCATTTTTGACAGTGGGATAGTTATTTGGATAATTTTTCCTTCCTGTTGGCTAAAGTCCACTATAATGGTTTGCTGGAACTCCAAGTAGTTTTAATGGATTTGAATTTTATTCTAAGAATTGTATTGCCAGAAATCATATATTAAATTTATAGGAAGTGGAAATTAAATAGAGCTGATACTTTGCCTTGTATAACCTGAACATAACATTGCAAATGGCAAGAAGAGAAGATTCTCACCCTTCTTCTCCCTTTTGTTCCTGAAGCTAGGCACATTCCATTTGTCTAATTGAGTAAGCTGCACACTTACATGGGCCAAAGCTTGTTCTAGTATTTTAAATGCATTGTTACTGCAGAGCATGGAAAGGAGCTCAGTCATTCGGCTGAGAAC
Organism: Peromyscus melanophrys; assembly: GCA_902168415.1. NCBI lineage: Eukaryota > Metazoa > Chordata > Mammalia > Rodentia > Cricetidae > Peromyscus > Peromyscus melanophrys. The sequence goes on along the minus strand of CABHPR010141150.1, from coordinate 50,847 downwards.
ATGGGCAATGGATACAAACAGCACAAGCTGTACTAAGGTACTGTTCATTCCTACCTGCTCCTCAGTGGCAAATGACCTGGCTTTGGTGGATCTTGATGTCTTCTTATGAAAAAAAGAGGGGGGTAGTAATAATCATCCATGCCTCTTCTTGAATCTGGGGACTCTCCTCCAAATGGTCCTGTGCTAGAGGCTTGGTCTCTAATACATCAATACTGGTAAATGATGTAATGATTAATAGATATAACCTGATGGAAAGCTCTTATGTCATTGGGATCAGGCTCTTAAACTGGGAGACTCCTGCCTTTTCTCTTGCTAGCTCTGCTTCCTGCTCATGATATGAACACTTACTCCAATGTATGCTTTTGCCATGATCTACTGATATCTTTTATAAAATAAAAAAGCAGTGGGTTTACCCTACCATACTCTTTTAACCTCCAGATGTGAATTAAAATGGACTATTTTATTTCAAAAGTAGTCCGTGAGTACATTTTTATTGCCATGTGTGAAAGTTGACCAGTAAGAGTCTGTCTCAGATTTCTTTGAAGATTAAATGAGATAAGCACAATTTAAGCTTAGTTGTTCAGAACCTTTTTCTGGAAAGAAGTGGTAACAATTTTGAAGTTTGGGGTGGCAAGGAAAAGCAAGAGAAGAGAGATGAAATGATGGCAAGATAAAATGACAGTGCAAATGCTCTTTTAGGATAACATTGTTTCCCTATGAATAACTGCTTTATGGATGAGAATCAGAGGAATTCTTATTTAAGCAGAGTTATTTACATTAGAGAAATAAATTTTAAAAATCATCAGGACCCTCAAATTCAAATTTGCTATAGAGCAGAATGCTTACTATTAAATTCTCTTTGTGACATTAATTCAGTGATAATACTATGACTGTTGCATAATAGGGAAGTCTTAAGGTTTGTTTATATCCATAATGAAACTGTTGTTCACAAAATAGACTATTAATCTAAGGTAAATGAGATAGTGATCAGTATATGATTAAGTCAAAAGAACTAGTCATTTAAGGAAAGGCTTTATGTTTTCTTGGCTCACAGGAAGATGACAATAGCAAATGCTTAATCCTTAGCAGAAGTTATGAAAAGTTAAATGCTATCATATAATATAGAGATTTAGTTGATCTTACACAGTCAAAGGCAAACTCTCTTATAAAACCATACCTATGGAGCTGGAGAGATTTCAGTTAGGAGCACTGCCTGCTCTTTCAGAGGACCCAGATTTGATTCCTAGCATTTACATGGTGGATTACAACTGTTTTTAACTCCAGTTGCAGGGGATCTGAGGCTCTCTTCTGGCCTCTGTAGGCACCAGTCACACAAGTGCTGTGCACGTGTGCGAGCGCGTGCGAGCGCGCACGCGCAGGCACACACACACACACACACACACACACACACACACACACACAAATAATGCTATTAAAAAGTAAAAAACAAACCAAAACAACAACATAAAATAAAAATGCTTTTACAAGTACACAAGAAGTACTATAGGAAATTTTAAAATGCATTTAATAAAAAGTAAAATTATCCTTAATACTTTAATTTTTGTTTCTATGTTATCACTTATTTGGGCTCAGTATAATATGATAATTCTCTTGTGAAATTTATTTTATACTTAACATACTAAAAAGTAAAGCTTCCTCTATCTTTTCACTTCCCCTGGAGCCATATTATAAATGAATGTAACATATTTCATTTTATGAAACACTTTGCTTCATTGATTCATTTTCCTAGTTGGTTATATTGGGTGAGTTCTCCACATTCTTCCACATATTTCACAAATAGAAAAAAATCTGTAGCAACTAACTTTGTAGTAATCTATCATTGTTCCCTTTCCATATATTTCTGCAAACTAAATTGGCAAGTTAAAGAGTATCCAGATTTTCTTGACTTCTGCTATGTGGTGTTAAATTTGTAAATGTTTGATTTATAAATAGTTCACAACTCAGGCACCCATTTCCCCATTAGTACTTCCATTAATGTTTGGCTTACCTGCTTTGGTTGGCTATATGTGTGCAGGGTGTGCGCAGACCTGTGGATTAGTTTCTGGGTACCTCAGTGTGGAGACTTCTGAAGAGCTAAGGTTCTCACAATCAGAAGTTCAACACTGCCAGGAGAAGACACATCAGAAAGCCCAGCCTGAAAGCCCCAGTTGTCATCAGTGCATAAAATTGAATTCCGTACAAAGTCAAATGTCATAACAAATAACATTCTCCTCATAATGAAGCCTGCCAAAGCTCGTTTTTCATAACATGTAAGGAAGTAGTTTAGAACCCCTGACAGTGGCATGGCGTTGTTCAGTCTACTGCTAGCACTTCGTGTGTGCAAGTTCAGCGATCCGGATGAAATGATCGGTGTGGGTTTGGAACTCTAGTCCAGTGTGATGTTGTAGGAAGAATACTGTGAAGCCAGAAGAGGACAGGAGTGCTCATGGGGCCTCGCCAGGTGTGGTGAGTACACGGTGTGGTACACAAGAGGAGGTAACTGTAAACAAAACCGGAAGACTATGATTTACTTTACTAGAGAAATTGTTGACAGAAAGAGTTCCTAATTTCTCCGATTTTATGACAATGGAAAGTCATCATCATATCTGAGTACCTGGTATTTGAGTTAGCAGAAGGATCCACACATCCTAGTTTCAAAAAAAAAATTTGCATATGTGGGCTGAAGATTTAAGGGAGCCATTTCTTGGGGTTAAAAAATCATCCACTCCCAATGGAATTCAACTTTCTGTTTTGTTTTGTTTCCCAAGTGAGGAGGAGAGTGGAAAGAAAAAGCAAAAGAGATCAGTTTTAAATGACTGATGAAAAGGACTGGGAAAATGTTTTGAACATCAAAAAGCTCTTACAAAACAGGCTATTAATGATTTAAGTGTAAATGAATAAAAAACACATGGATAACATTTTCCTTTAAAATACCCCTGGGTTAAAAAATTAAGGGGAAAAGTAAATGGCCAAGAATGCTTTAGATTTGGGGCAACAACAACAGAAGTTTGGGACACCCCAATTTCACTTGGGGCTTTCTGTGCCCATATGAGGATGGGCACTATGATGATTGGATTCACCAGTATTCAGTATCCCTGGTTACCTAACCACATCAAGGCATGACAACCTCTTTTTAACATACACACATTGACATTAGACTTTTGGAGAAGTCCTTTGGAGGACTTTCACTGACAATACAGGTTGCTTCCTGATCCCCAGGTTATTTGAAATTCTAACACTCAACTGCAAGTTACCACTGGGGATGGAAGTAAATGCAAAGTACTCTGTCTAGAAGAGGGATGGAGCTTATAATGTCTTATAAGAACCATCCTCTGGGTTCTTATTGTGAAATTACATTCAACTTGGATGTAAAATAATGAGACAGCATGAAGAAACATTTCACTGCCTGCACCAGGCAAACTTCTGTTAATTTTATACCATGCAAATAACAATGGTGCTGACTGTGTCTTCTAAGCTTTGAGTAATTCATATGTGATAAACATGTTGTATTCCTTCAGGAAAAGATTCTATCTCAACTGCAGAAATCTGCAAAGAAAAATCATGAGGCGTTTACTATCACATTTTCTGCTGGCATCTATATAGAGGACCAGAGCAACTGAGGCAAGCTGACATCTTCTTCAAGGTGTGAGAACACATACTCTTTGATGTAATGGCACTGTGTATCAGTGAAAGCCTTACCCTCAGACTTGTTACCTATCAACAATGAAATTTACCCTTAGTTAAGTTTAGAAGCATTCACTTTTGTCCATGCATGGCAGTTTCTAGAAACACATGAAGCTGTGGAGCACCAGATTGGCTTTTATGTGAAGTGTTTTTGTGTTTAAGAGAACAATGGAATTAGGAAATCCAGTTTAGAAGTATTTAACATATTACCTGAAAGTTCAACATGTGCCATAGGCATTAGGCATGGGAACATTCAAGTAATCAGCATTACTTGTATTAATTTAGAAAACATTATTGGTCCTTAGTGGTTCCCAATTCAGTTGATTTAGCTTCAGCAGTGTTCATGGAACTCTGGGACCAGAGCACATGCTTTTATTCTCAGGCATATCATAAATATTTCATGTTCTTTTTTCTTCCGTTATCCTGCTCTGTGTCTCTCAGAGAACCCCCTCAGTGTATCTCTCATTTCTCATTGACTGTCTGACCCTCCAGTCTGCTTTGGTTTCCTGATCCAGCGCAGATGAAATGGGGACATCTGGAACTAGAATTTTGCCACTATGTTTGATATCAGCCCAGAGCTCCTTGACCACCATTGGCTTTTCATCTCCCTCCCACTCTCCTTCTGTATTTCTAAAGTAGAGTGACTCTGCTGAAGAATATTCTACAGGAGTAGACTGCTACCTTATGTCATTAATGGGCTTCAGTGTTAGACCACTTTCAACTTTGTTTGTCAGTCTTGGGATTTTTGAGTGTGCTAGTCCCAGTATGTTTGTTCCTAGGGACTCTTCCCAACCCCCACTATTCCTGAGGCTACTATTTGATCTCATAGCCTCACCACAAGACATGATCTTGTATTCTGTTTTCACACCAGTAGTGTGAACTATGTCAATCTCTGCTCTTCTTTACCAAATCAGAATTAACCTCCATTTGTCCTTATTTCTCTCATTGTTCTCATGGTCAGGGACCAGGGTACTCTGTCTTTATCCAATGCCAACATCTGCAGGTTCATGCTTGCTCCCATTCTTAAGACCACAATCAATCAAATACAATATTTATTATGTTATCTTTAGCCATCTCTTGTTTCTTACCTTCATTTTCTCATCATAAATGAATGTTTGAATATTTTCATTCTTATAAAAACAAAAAGCAGCAGGAAGCCTTCACAGATCTCTCACATTCACTACAAGTCATCCCTTCCAGTCAGTGTCTTTTACTTCAGAATGAAACTCCCCACAGAAGTCATGCCAGACTTGTTCCTCTGGTGACTGAGTCAATTTTAGCCTCCAACTCCATGGTGTTTTCAATTTACCTCCATCTCCAGTCCTTGTGACTTTCTGATATGTCACCCAACACTTTCCAGGATTCAGTGATACCACATCAGTGCTTTTCTGTTGGACCTGGTGGTGACTTTTGCTGCTCTAGAACATGTCTTTCTAATAGTACTCGACGGCTGGCTTTGACTATCTTCCATAACTGTACCCTTTCTATGTTCTTCTGTGGCTTTCCTACTGTGTCATCCAGATGCCTCTCTGCTATCTCCCCTAGGCCTGTGCACCTCAGCCTCTTATCCACTTGGATTGAACTTTCTTTTGTCCTGACTATACATTTTTCATCTTTTCTGACCACTGTGATCTTGACCCTAACTCTCACATGCATGTCACTGATAAAATTTTGCGTCTGTTCATGTTATTCTCTTATTTCCTGTTTAGTCATTAAAGGTTTTTCAGGTGGAATCTAGCATATCGTTCACAGGAAAACTTTCCTGAAGTTCAAATTGCTGGTTGTGCTCTTCCTGAATCTCAGCTCTGTTGATGTATATGTCCCATATTGTTTATCAGCCAGCCTCCCCACTGTGTGCCCCTGAAGGATACATGATAAGTTCAGTGACTTTTCTGAGGCCATATCAGTTTGTTTCTTTAATTGATAAGGACTTGTCTCATGTGACTTTTTTTAATTAAGAATTATTTTTATTCATTTTACATACCAATCACAGATCCTCCTCTTATCCCTCCTCCTGCTCCCCGCAAGTCTTCTCCCCAGCCCATCCACTAAGGAATAAATGGCTGGAAAATTGTCTTTTTATTGAACATTGGTGTAAACTAAAACAAAAGACAAATAGACTTCAATTTCTATTAGGTTTGTCTTTATTCCAACTGCAGACTTGGAAATATTAAGAAAAAAGTATCTATACTGAATATAAACATTCTGTCATTATTCTCTATGTATTTACATTGTATTAAGTATCTTAAGTAATCTAAAGGTGGTTTAAAATATATAGGAGGGAGTAGGTTCTTGGGTTATATGCAAATGCTATGTCATGTCATAAAAGAGTTTAAAGACAGATGTTGAGAGTAAGGAGTGTTATAGAAGCTTTCCCTAAGAAAGAAACATTTTGAAGAATGTGAAAAAGAAACTGAGGATATAGATTCTCAGATTAGGCCTCTTTAAGGAGTTAATAAGTTATTGTAAGTGAGTGTCACTATAAGGAGATAAAGTTGTTCCTGTGTAGCCACAGGCAATTGGCTCCAGGACTACATGTGAATACTCAGATTAGGACTAGTCAAATCCTTTAAATAAAGTGACATAGCATTTGCATATTATTCTTGATTATATATATATATACATACATATATATTATATATTTTGTGAGATAACTTTTGTGTTTTACTGTCCCCTTTATCATAAGTGTGAGCATTTATTCTTCTGCTCTTTCCTTTGTTCTCAGTATCTGTTACATGCCTGGTGTATAAAATGCTATATTTCCCGAATGAATGATAACAAATGAATGAATGAAAGGAGAATGAACTAATGGAATTTAAGATTATCCAGAGGCAAAATGAAGTCTAGTGGGAAAAGGCTATAAAATCACAAGACTTGGAAATTGACCTTACTGTAGAAATGAGAAACAAAACACTTCCACACAGATGTGCACTGGGTTAGCAAAGAGCTTAAGTAGGCTTTATGGTGTTTACAAGAACAGAGCCAAAATGAATCCAATTTTTTTTTCCAGTTTGCAAACTTTCCCTTTTATATTTGGAAAAATGTCTCCATTGTGCATGCTTGCCCACAAATGATGTCTAACACAAGAAGAAGCAAAAGCTTCAACCAAGAAGCAAGGGTCTCCATACACCCATAGCAGGGCCATCAGTAGGACTGCTAGCCAAGGAACAGCATTACAGCTGGGACCACTGCACCACAGTATCATAACTCTGTCTCTGGGTCCTCTTATTGATTGTTTCCTGCATATGCTGGGTAACTTAAAGTGGAGGATCTGTCTGTAGAGAGCCCTGCAGTTGAAGACACAGACCCAAGTTACACTAAGAAATGTGTCGCTGTAACTGATGGAAGCAGATGCAGAGATCCACAGCCATGCACCAGGCAGAGCTTTGGGAGTCTAGTCGAAGAGAGGGAAGAGGGATTCTATGAGCAAGGAGGGTTAAAATCATGATGGGGAAATCTACAGATACAACTGAACTAAGCTCAAAGTAACTCACAAACTTTAGACAGACAACTCTCTGCATACAGGAGACAGTTGTATAGCTTGGTCTGTTTGAGGGACCCCTGGCAGTATGATCAGGATCTATCCCTGGTGTATGAGCCAGCTTTCTGGATCCCATTACCTATGGTCGGACTCCTTGCTCATCCTTGATAAAGAGGGGAGGAGCTTGGTCATGCCTCAACTGAATGTATCAGGCTTAGCTGCCCCCCCCCATGGGAGAACTTACCCTGTTGGAGGAGCAGATGGGGGGGGCAGAAAGGCCAGGGTGGGCAGATTGTCAGGAGGGATGAGAGGGGAATCTGTGGTTGGTACGTAAAATGAATAAAAAAATATGTCATTGCCAGACTGGAATGTATAGAGCCTAAGTTGTAGGAGATGATTATTTAAAAATACGTTAATGTTGTTGCTACATTTGTATTTTAAGAAAGCTTACTCTTAATCTGGATCATAAATTGGAAATTTCCTGTAATTAAGGATTAACAAATCAATTAGGAAGCTACCTTTAATCATAGTTATAAATGGTAAAAGTTTGAATTGCCCCATTTACCTCCATTCTTATTCCATAATAGATTCTAAAATATAAAATTTAAACCTAGTTTGCACAATACAATGATTAGAAGAGCTAGAATCAGGGAGTAATAACAGAAAAGTCACTCGGGGAAACAGAAGACATATTAATTAGACAAAAGCATGACTCTTACAAGATAATTATAATTCAGTCCTAAATTTGCTTTGGGACTTTCTAGAAGCCAAAGTAAAGCAGGATATACAATCACTTTCAGAATTTATTCTGTATATATAACAATAAATTGATGATATTTATTGGGTGCAATCACTTTTACATAAACCTGAAGGTCCCATGTTCTCCATAGGTATGTCTATTAACTCACGTTAGCTGATAAAAAGATCTTCTATGATAAGGAAGTGAAAATTTATGCTGAAAAGCATCCCCCTTTTTTCTTTAGAGAATAATCAACCTAAATTAAACTTTTAAATTTTTGGTTTAAGGCAGCCAGCATGTTTCAATAAAGTTGCCAAATATTCTTAACGGAAAGGAAGCCTTGCAAGATATGACAAACAGGAAAGCTAAACAAAAGTCAACAGAGCCACAAATCAGACATTTATGGGAGGAAATGTTCCGGCTCCACAGCCAAGCCTGGAGCTGAAGCCTCCAAGACAGACCATGTGAACTTGAATGTGAACAGGGAAGCCTGCCGCGCAACCCTCCACACTGGCAGAACACAGGCCTGGGTATGCTAGCAGCCATGGAGCGCTGTAGCCTGCAGCATAAGGCCTTCAGAAAACGAGAGAACGCTTGCTTCCTAGCGATGTTGTTACATGCTAATAAAACTTGGAGAAGATTAGACATGTTTTTGACACGACACTCAAAATGGTGTCTTATTTTGTTCCACATTTGCTTTCTTGGAGTCAATATCATCAGTGTCATTGAAACAAACAGTGCGGGATTCTTCCTAGTTCTTGCTCGTAGAACACCTCTGCATATTGGTGTGTGAGTGGGCTTTGCATCACTGTAACAAATACCTGAGGTGAGCAACTGAAAAGGAGGTAGGATTTATTTTGGATCATGGGTGCCAGAGGTTTTCATCTGTGCCCCCGGCTTGTGTGCCTTGGAGCATGTGGTAACAGAGCATCCCAGGGAGAGCACATGGTGAGACAAAGGATGCTCACTTCGTTGTTGCTGCAAAGAAAAGAGAGGAAAGGGGCCTGAGTTTCATGTATTCTTCAAGGTCATGTCCCCCAAAACATACCTTCCTCTAAGATAAAGGACCACCATCAGTGGAGGACCAAACTTGGAGCACATGAGCTTTTGGGTGGCATCTCTGACTGAACCACAAGTAAGCAAGCCGTGTTCACATGATAAAATTCGGAATCTTCAGGGCAGTCACTATCTGAAAGCCTTGAGGACCAAGCAAGAAACACAAACGAAGCATATCAGTGCAGTTTAGAATTCTAGGCTCAGTGACAGAGAATATTTAAAGAAAAAAAAGAAATTTATGCTTTCAAATGAAACATCACAATCTTTAAATCTTAATTGCAAATTCAAACGTATTAATCTTTCTTCAGGCCAGTGCAATTCTGTGAATTGAAAACTCTTCATTAAAACTCTTTGCAGAGGAAACTGAATCTCCGTGACGTGAATTTCCCTAGTAGAACTTTTAATGTTGTCACCCCGATAGGTTAGCCACACACCAGAACATCCCACAATCCCAAGACTAACTGTTCAACAGAAACTGGACTCTATGGGAGAAGGAGGAGAAGTAAAAGGTAAAGAAGGGAGAAGTGCGACAGGGAAGATGAAGAAAGGGAAAAAGCTACATTAGAAATACAAAGTTGGATGTGAAACAATGGGAAGGTTGAGAACATGGTAAGAAAAGGTGTTGGGGGGTTGTGAATATACCTAAAATGTACTGCATGAAATAGTCAAAGAATTATTAAAAGTAAAAATGGTAGTAAAGAAATGAAAATGATATTGTGTGCTAAGGATTTTGGGACTCTGATCTGATTAAAAACAGATATATGATCACTTTACTTATGACATGTGACACTCTATGATAAAGATGCCACCAGGACCTACTTGAACTAGGATCAAGCATCTTCACGGGCACCTAAGCTAAGGTTAGGCTTTTGTTCCACTCACCCTCCATATGATCCAGCAGATGAATGGAAGAGTACACAAGGTCAGGACACCCTCAGCGGAGAAGAACTACCCTACCTGTTGGACTGCAAAATAAGTCAATTTGAAAGAACCTGAGAAAATCTGGGGAAAGGAGAGAGGAAAGGGACTGTTGACAGGTCAGACCTTGGTTTGCTGGAAGCTCTAAGAGACAATTTGGATCTTGAAAGAAAATCTGGGCATTTGAACACATTTTTTTTCTCGATTCTAGAACAGTCTATGAAGCTACTCCTCAGGTGTTAACTACTCTCTTGCAAGGTCACAGTCAATCTTACTATTGGTAATTGTAGCTCCTGGGATTCAGCTTTAAATCAGGAAGGCCTATCCTTGGCTGGGAGGACAAAGACAGCCAGGTAACAGTGGATGCTCCTGAGCACCCCTGTCCAAAGCAGATCAGTATAAGTTCTTCCTAGGCTCTTGGGGCTCTCAAAATTTCTCACAAATTCATCTGCCAGATAAAGGAGGAACAAAGGGGATTCACTGAACAGTGTTGCTAGAACTAGAGTGAAATAAACCAGCACACTGGGGATTGAAACAACAATATCTACTGATTGACTGTGGTCATTGTAGCTCAAACTGTCCTACAATCACAGAGATATCTACATTATTGAGGAATCTGTCCTGAAGTGAGACAGGGTTGGAAGGAAATCAGGTAGCTGTGGATACAAATTTTGCTTTGTGGTTTTAGAAAAGATAATCAACTCTATGATTTAGTTTCCTCATCAGCATCATTGGGCTTATAATTCCAGACCTTCAAAAGCCATCTCAGCCTGAAGGATTAAATACAATATCAGGAAAGCACGCAGTGTAGTCCATGGAGACAAGGACTATTTCTAATGCTATAATTGTTGCAGTCCCAGGATCATCAAAGGTATCTGGCAAGCAATATATTTAAGTCACCATACTGATTATATAAATCCAAGGGTCTCTTATGTGCCCATGAGAACTTAAGAGAATAGATGGGTTAGGAGGATGAATAAACAATGAGGTGTTTTCTGATCTCTTTGGAGGCTGATAGAAAAAATAGTGTGTTCGATGTGTGCCAGGACACATTCAAAATGAATTAGTTTTTATTCTCATAGTTAAAAAGACTGGGAGGGAGAATAACATATTCTTTAAAGAAGGATTCTTTCTTTGTCTAAAAAGCATACAGTCATGTAAGCTTCCTCAAGATATATCATTTCCTCGAGAAAGCATCATTTCAATTGTCGTTTAGCATCCCATCTCTGAGCAGAATCCAGCTTGCCTCTAGTGAGTGAAGACAAGCACACTGACCACACACACTGCATCTTACTCCTTAAATGCATACACACACTTTTGGTAAAAGGCAGGGCATGAATAGGAAAAAACAGACGCATTCCAAAAAGACATTAGCTAAACAAAAGTCAAGTCCACCAGGCAAAGTCATCAGGAAATTAGCTAACATAGTTCCCCTCATTCAACAAAAGATAGCAGGCACTTGTCTCAATATCTCCTTTCATCCCTGAAAGCTTTAAAATTGATTCATGGTTTCATCACTACAACAAAGAAACATTGGATAGATTAAATCAAGTCTTTTTTTAATTTGGATATCAACAGCAAGAATCCCACCCAGGTCTTGCTAAAAACGACTTTGGCTGACGTTATGAAATGCTTCCTCAAGCTCTTCTTCAGCCAAATGAGAAGTCGTCTGGAAAGGATTCATCCTTTTAGTGTACACAGAAGATCTTCTTCTTGGATCTATAAACTAAGTCTTTAAATTCCTCTGTAATTACTTCAAAGACATAAATAGAGCCGATACTATTTCTGGCATCCCAGCTGGCTCTTTAGACAAGGTACACAGCATTTTCAAATAAAGCTTCCATAAAGTGTGTAGGTATTCTAGCAACAGACAGATGCCTGGAAATTCTAAAACACAGTGTCTAAAAAGAATGGCTTCCAAAAATGCTAGTGTATGAGACAGGCCCCTTTCTCCATTTTCATCCCTGCAACAGCTGTTAGGATTTCTTTTCTCCCTAAGCTGAAGTGGATTCTGTTTTCAGCACTGCTGTGGCTTTCTTCGAAAGTTCTGTGCACTGCTACAATTCACTAAGATGCTAACATACCAAGTCGGAGTAAGGAGAATGGTTGTGCCCCCAGGCTCATCCTGTAGTTATCAACCCCTGCAATTTGAAGGCTTTGTTTCCAAAGCCACAGCCTCACACAGTTGCCAGGGTGCTAGTGCTGATGAATACAAACATGGTACACATTTTCAGAAAACAAATACTGCCTCCTATATCTGGCACCCTTCTCCAATGGGTTTAGACATTTGCATCTTACAGTTTCTCCTATGTGGCATGTTTGGCTTTCTTTTAGTAACAGACATAAATTCTTGAGTCATCTCATACATTTGATTATCCCATTGTTTCAGATCACTTTTGTTTGTCTTTTGAAATTTGAATCAAGATTGCAGACATTTGGTTCAAAAATCTATAGAATTAATTCCTAGAAAGCACAGTTGCTTTAAATTCTTCTTTCCTTTAAAAAAATATTTATTTATTTTATATGTGGAGGTCAGACATACTATAGTGCACATATGGAGTCAGAGGTCAGAGTTGATTCTTTTCATGTACTGTGTGATTTAAAGTAGGGTCACCAGATCTGACAGCAAGCACCTTACCCACAAAGCTACCTCTCTGACCTATTTTTTTTATTTAATAGTAAAAAGTTACTGAACAAAATGAAACATAAGAAATTTAAAATGTAGAGACTCTGGGGCAAGTGCCCAAGGTTCATCATTGTTTAATTCACTTCCCTTGAGGGTAGATGGAGCTCGCCCTTGTTCTTAATTAACAGATTACAGTAAAGGAGCAGTAGATCAGGCTTATTATTAGGTGTACTTTTAGGTCTAATTCCATTTTCTGTTGCTATAACAAAACACACCAAATTTGGAGAACTTATAAAGGAACATATCTACATCTTCTACAGTTTCAGAGGATAAAAGTCTAAGATCACGTATTTCCATATGTTCGGACTCTGGCAAGGGTTCTCGGTGTTGCTAGAGTTTTCCTGCCTGACCCACAGTCAGGACAAACCTCTGTCACCCGCCAGTCCCACAGCCGCTCAGACCCAACCAAATAAACACAGAGACTTATATTGCTTACAAACTGTATGGCCGTGGCAGGCTTCTTACTAACTGTTCTTATATCTTAAATTAATCCATTTCTATAAATCTATACCTTGCCACATGGCTTGTGGCTTACCGGCATCTTCACATGCTGTTTGTCATGGTGGCGGCTGGCAGTGTCTCCTCAGCCTTCCACTTCCCAGCATTCTCTCCTCCTTGTCCCGCCTATACTTCTTCCTGCCTGACCACTGGCCAATCAGTGTTTTATTCATTGACCAATAAGCAACATGTTTGACATACAGACCATCCCACAGCACTTCCCCTTTTCTTTTTTTTCAAAAAGGAAGATTTTAACATTAACATAGTAAAATTACATATAATTTGGGAATTTGGGCGTAGCTTCTCTTACTACTTCCTGCTGGAGGGGGGCGCTATATCTTATGGGGACACAAAGAAAATTTTAGGATTATGAAGTAGTCCATGAGGGTGTATTGTCTGAGCCAGTTGTCTTGAAACGGTTCTGGATGTTGGATCATCTGGGCCATGGTGTAATCGGAGACCTCTCAGGGGGTCTTGGCTGGTCAAACCTGATGTATCTTAATCTGGAACAAATCCATAGCCTCTGGCTTTCTGTGGAAACAAAAGCAGAGCTTCCTTTCCAAAGCAACATATCCTTACATCCAAATTTTGAAGTCAAGGTACCTTTAAAATATACATTTTGGCATAACTCAACAGCTTTTGTAATCAAATGTTTTTCTTCAGTTACAAATATCAAAGAGAACATAATCCAGATTCTCTGTGTGGTAGCCATCTTTCTGTGGCTTATTTTTTTTTATATTACCTTGAGCCTATTGCTTTAAACTGCAGCATTCTAAGACTGAAACGGCTCTATGGCTGCTGGCTCCGCCCACCTCAGCTTCCCAACATGGCGGTGATACGTTTACCACCAGCTCTGGGAGCCTTCGTGGGTCTATGCTTCTATCAAAGCAGCGTGTAGCCCAGAAACCTCTTTTTTTGTTTTGTACTAGCAAAGGCTAAATCTACCACACAGTTTAATGTGCCACTGGCAGACACATATGTGCTTCTTGCTTGATATTGTTTGCACTGATTGTAGTTCCATCTTATCTAGGTCATTATCCTTCATTACTCCTGGACAATATTTGATAACCATTCCTTTGTATATAATCTTGTATTAAGTTAGAACCTTCTTATTTAGACAAAAAGGGGGAGATGTAGTGGGTAGCCACTCCAGCTTTGGTCTGGAAGTTCCAACCCCCATTGAGGCTTCCGTAACTATCACGCCTACAAGGCGGGGCCAAGGGAGGGCCTGAAGACCTGAGACCGGGAGGCGCGCTCTCTTGTTTCCTGGACCTGGACGCGAGAGGTAGACCGAGGAAAGTTCTCCAGAGAACACCGCCGGACTGCGTTGCATCTCTTCCAGAACCCATCATCTACCTATCCCTTCATTTGTGAGTTACGCCTTTAAATAAATCTCCTTTTAACTACGTGGAGTGGCCTTAATATTTACACCAATATCTCGGTGTACATTAAAAGGATGATAAGATCATGGTATGACTGCAAGCAAAAAGACAAAATAAGAAGACAAGATAATCTGACTCATCTTTTAGTAGAAACCCATTCTCATGGGAACTAACCCACTCCTCAGGGCTAGCACTAATCCTTTCTAAGGGCAGTACCTGGCCCAATTACCACTGGAGTTTAAAAGGGTATCTAAACTATAGCAATATACAAAATGTGTCTTACACAAGGGATCTTCCCATAGACTTGGTAAAATCAGTGGCAATGATGAAGAAACTCAACTGTCAAACCTTGCTAGGTGGCTACAGAAAGTAGCTACAAGCAATAGGGACCAACTTCAGCCAACGGCCCACAAAATCCTAGGGCACTCTATCCTATAGCCACAAAGAAATAAATTCTACTAAACCCAAGTCAGCTTAGTTGTGAGAACTTCCAGAAGAAAAGAAAGCTTGGTTCACATATTGGATATAGCCCTGTGAGACTCTCTTTGGGCTATGGGCATAGCTAGATGAGGGCCAGAAATCTGGCCTATATAAACTGAAAAAAAACAAAGACTGATGCTTAAGTCCCTAAATGTGTACATTTTGTTGAAAGTTAACACAACATTGAGCTGGAGAACCTGACTATAAAGCCTGCCAAATCTTTACTTAAAAGAGAAGTAGTTCTTAAATTCTGTTCTTTATGGCATCTCTTTTGCCCTGAATCGAAGGAAATATTTAAATTGTCACCTAAACTCACTTAATCACATGATAAAAACCTAATCTTTGATAATTAGTTTGGACATTATATATCATCAGGTTTGTGTTCATATCTATGAACATAACCTATGATCTATCCCAGTAATGAAAGACCCCAGTTCAAACATAAAATCCCTCTGTGTCAGAATTAGCATTCTGTAATTAATAGATGAAAACATTGGGAATCTACTAAATTAGCAGACCCACTGGTTTCTTCTAACCCCAAAGCTAAGAATGTCATCATGATAGCATCTGAGGCCAATAGTATAGTTTTCCCCATCTTGCTGTAACCATCTCTCTGATGTCTCCACCAATATATTTTTAACTTGCCTTGATTTATGACTTTCTTTGTTCTGCAAAGCTATAAAACCTCATGAAACTACTTCCATGTTAGAACATGGAATTTGGGGTAATCTAAATCTGTGTTCCTGGACCATAGTCATTCAAAAATAGCTCTAGAATTACTGTCTTATTCCCTTTAAAAATTATTTATAAAATATTTTCAAAGAAAAACTTTATAGCAAAAACTCTCTGTGGTGATAGGAACTTGGGACAATCTCTGCCAGAGATGGTCATTTAATTACTGGTCCAATCTTGCTCATCTTTAAAGACTCATAGCTGCACTTTCTACATCTCTGCCAGGAACACTGGACTTCTCTTTGGGTTTCATAGACCATGTTGACTGTAAACATTTCATCCTGGTTATAGTTGCCAAAATAACTCTATCTCTAGTCCAGTATTCGAAAACTGCAGCTCATAGGTCAAATTCTGCCTATAGCTGGTTTTTGTAAACACATTTTTATTGGAACACAGCCATGTTATTTTGTATGCACATCACCTATGGTGGTTTATATTCAGTACAGTACAGGGCTGAGTTAATTCAGCAAAGACTTTATGATTCAAATGTCTAAACTGACTACTACCCAGACTTCTGTGATTTAGATAAATGTTCTGAAGGCTTATGTGTTAAAACTTTGATCAGCAGGGCAGGTAGTTCCAAAGGTTAGGTAGTGAGAGTATTTATGTCATTGAGAGCAAGTATTTGAAAGCGACTGTGGGAACCCAGCCTTCTCCTTGATCTATCATTTGCTCCTTGCCTATAAGGTAAATAGTTTTGCTGTGCTATACTCTTCTACTGATCATAAGTGCAAAAGCCAAAGGATTAGATGACTATGGTCTGAAAACTCCAAAACCATGAGCTGAAATAAAACTTCCCCTTTTAAAAGTTGTTATAGTGACAGAAAGCCAAGTAACATAGACACATTTACAGAACAAAATTGTTGATCCTTTGACCAAGTCATGGATTTCATGAAAAGGAAGACTTATTTATCTCTGTGGTCCAAGAAACTAGTACATAGATCAGGTATTTGTAAATTAGAGAATTTTATTTTATAAAAAGATGCACTAACCTTCTGAAATTCAAGATAGCAGCATTTATTTCTAAGTAAGATTGCCCCCTCACCTGAATGCCTGTAGGATTTTGTCAAGATGGTGACTGTCCAAGGAAAACAGTCTGTCCACATGCTTTATACGACTCTGAAAGGTGAAAACAGAATGAACAGAGCTGGCTACTAGACCACATTCTGATCCTTCATCACAAGGCTGTATGTAGACCAAATTGTCATTTATTAAACAATTTTCACCTTAGTTAGCAAGCCCATGTGCCTTTCAGGGTCCAGTCATTCTGTTTTCAGATTCATGTAGAATCTTTTCCCAAAAGACTGCTGATATACTACTGTCTGAGAACCCTTTTAATTTCCATTTGTAAACCTTTTTTGGCTGTTGTTCCCTTGTCAAAAACAGGAAGCCATTATTTTCCAGTAGTAAACATGTTCAAAATCAAGTTAGCCATTCAGCTTCCAATTCAAGACCATGTTTTATACATGGAAAAAAAATCATGTTTTTAATCTTTGTGAAATGCATCAGAATTCTCAAAGAAAGGCCAAGTGTCTTAAAATTTTGTGGGAATCAAAGAATTTGAAGAACCTCTCCAAGGATTGATTCTTCTCCAAACCCTATGAATCTTTTAACATCTCTATGATTCATTTCTTCAGTATTTCAATACCCCGAGATTAGTCGGAATGTCTTTTCCTTCATTTGTCCACCCACAATCTTTCCAAAGCCCATATGGGATGCATACAGTGACACTAACCACTGAGAACAAAGCAGAACAAGATGTTTTCTGTGAACACAGAGTCTCAAAAGAGACAAATTCGTCCAAATCATGACAGCTTTCTCAATCACATAGACTGTTGTATCTTAGTCTGCAATGTAAACTACTATGAAATATTACCTAAGAGCTCTGTAAGCAATTGCATCACGCCCACAGAGACAACTTCATGAATAGGACGGTATTTATCCATCTTCATGATGATGCTTGGGGAATTCTTCCAGTTAACTATGGAGTGTCCCCAAGAGGAAAAGACCCCGATTTCTGACATGAGTAACTGAACAATGACTGCCACTCTAAGGCGCCTTTAATTCCAGCTTTTAGCAGAAATAGACAAGAGGGTCTCTGTGAGCATGTGGCCATCCTGGTCTACACAAAGAGTTCTAGGACAGCTAAGGATACATAGAGAGACTCTGTCTCAAAAATAGTCAAACAAACAAACAAAACAGTTCAGCCAAACTTTATTTTTCAAATTAGCCTTGTCTTTTGTTATTTACATCGTATCTTTTAAAAGTTGAATGTGTAGGTCTTATAAAAATCCTCTAAGTATTTTTAAATTAATTTTTTATATTTAAATTAATTTTGCTCTGTAGTCGTCTTCTACTCCAGTAGGACAACTGCCATTTAAAGACTAGTGAGCTGAGCTGTGTAAAAAGAAAGCTTTGAAGATGCTGTGTGAGCTCAGAAAAGAGGTGCCCAGAAGAAGCAGGATGAATGTTGGCAATGGTAGATACCCTGTAAGATAAAGAATGGACCAAAAGCAGTAGGAAGCCAGAGGAGATAAGACATTGTCAGAACTTGAATACATTTTAATACATAAGACGTTAGGACAAAGAGACAATTTTTTTTTGTGTGGTTTAGTGTGAAATGTCCCCCATAGGCTTGTGTCTTTAAACAGTTGTTCCTTCGCTTGGGGCATTTTTTGGGGGAGGGGCAGATTATGGCACCTTTGGATAGGGTGGGTAAGGAAATATATATGATAGCCTAGCCCCAATTCTGGACCAAGATCCCTGTTTCATAATCCACCAAGATGTAATAGGTCATGTAACAAGCTCCCACCACTGTGGACTCCATCATTACAATATTTATAACTTCCCCATGAATGGGAATAGCCTACAAACCATGGGCTAAAATGAGTCCTTCCTTTCTCAAGCTGTTTCTGCCAGGTGCTCTCGCAGTGATGAGAAAAAGTGACTAACATAAATATTGGTACTCAAGTAGTTGGATTGTTGCTGTGATCATCTGACCATGTGACAGACTTTTGAAATAACTGTATGATAAATGTGGAAAACTTTGGGTCTGTATACTAGAAAACCTTTGAAATGCTATAAGCAGAGCTTAATGGATTCTAGTATGTGTACCCATAAGAATATTGCCAGTAAAGGCTGTGTTCATGAGGTTTCAAGAGGAAACAAGGGCTCTGTTAGAAATTGGATTAGAGATCATTCATATTATGCTGTGCCAAAGTACAAGGCTATATGATGTTTGTTTCTTGAAAATATGACTGAGGGGGAAAAAGGACTAATTAGATTGACAGAAAATTTAGTGACATCACTACATTCAAGCTACAAGATGGTCACTGCTACATTCAAGCTATGAGATGGTCACTGCTGCATTCAAGCTGTGAAATGTCACTGCTGCATTCAAGCTACAAAATGATTACTGCTCACTGTTCTTAGCCAGATTTATAGTAAGAGAGAGCTGAAAACGGAGCAGAAAGCTGTCAAAGGAGTTTGAACTTGTTAAAGTTGCAGACATGGCAGGGAAGGAAATGCAGCTGTAGGTGTTAAATAGGTTATGACAATAATGAGAAACCAAGCATTTTGTATTGGGACCATAAGAATAGTGTCGAAGGCAAAGCTCCACTTATGGATGGCTTGAGGATATAAAGCTGAACATTCATTTGAAAGGTTTTATTTGAAAGAAGAGCCGTTAAAAAGATTGTTCTTTTAGAGTGCCCTGCAAGAAAATGGCTGCTTAGGGAAGTGCTTTCCCAGGTTCACCCACACAAAGGTACAGGGAGCCTGTTGCAGCAATGGTTCAAACTGAACAAAGTACATCATAAGCCCATATCAGAATTGTGTGGTGTAAATGCAGTTTTGATTTTTTTAAGACTTTTAAATTCATTTTACATGCCAATTGCAGATTCCCCTCTTCCTTGATTTGAAGGCAAGGGACAAAAAAATTTACAAAATATAGTATAATAAAGACTTTCCCCAATATTCTAGAAAGTGGATAAGGTCAGGCCATGTGGTGCAGTGTCAGATTCATTGCACACAAGATCTTAAGGGCCTTTGCATGAAGATGGAAATGTAAGGCCTCAGTTGTGATAGAGGCCCATGTTATTGGAGATGCCGCAAATATGGCGCATTTGCCATGGAAAGCTGCATAGATCAAGTGGAGTTAGTCCAGGCGAAAGCACATATATGCTGCAAGTGGCAGGAAGATATAGATGGGTCTACTCAAGCTGTGATAACCAGATAATGCCAGATAGTCTCAGGACCTGGAAATGGTGCTACAAAGCTTGGTGGTTTTCCTATTTAGTTTCATTCTTGCTTTGTTGTAGTATTTCCCTGCTATGCCCCAATTCTTTCCTTTCAGAATGGAATTGTTTCCTCTGTGCTATTGTGTGTTGGCTGTAGGATATATGTAAATTCTGTTTGTGTGTTGGAAGTATGCAGAATATATGTAAATTGGTTTTTGTCTTTACAGGTCTCACATCTAAAAGTTTGTCTTAAGTTTGAGAAAAGATTTTAGACTTTTAAAAATATTGGAACTGTAGGATTACAGAAATTTTAGAAGTTGGACTAAATCCACTTTACTTTAAGAGATGGCCATGAACTTATAAGAGACAGGGCAGGTAGTTATTGCTTGAAGGTTAAATGTCCCCTGCAGGTGTGTGTGTGTGTGTGTGTGTGTGTGTGTGTGTGTGTGTGTGCACGTGTGTGTGCGCATGCAGCTGCTCTACAGCAGGTGATGGTTTGGGGTGATGTCATGGAACCTTTGGGGTATTGGTCCTTTCTGTTAGATATAGGGTCCCAGCTTTTGTCCAAGCTGTCTACTTACTCATCTACTGATATGTAACAGGTCACTCCACAAGCCCCTGCCATAACAGAACCAGCTACCTGAGCCATTAGTGCCTTTGCTATAATGAAGGACTATGTCCCACTGAACCAAAAGTCAAAATAAACCCTTCCTTACATTGTCTTTGTATGCTATATCAATGAGAAAAGTAAGCAGTACAATATTGAAAATCCAAATGGCTTTTCAAGAAATGTTTGGGATTCCCTGTGAGACTTAAGATTTCCCAAATCATTTGTAAAGCAGTTATGCCATGAAGAGCACTGAGAAATGGAAGAGTGGAGAGTTAATAAGAAAGTTGTTTGTGTTTTTCTTCTCACAAACAATACAAATTCCTACTGTAAGTGTTACAGCTCTGAAAGGGAAGGTATCCTGGTAATTGGAAGCCGAGGAATACCTACAGCTCTGAAGGGAAAGATATTCTGGTAGTTGGAAGCCAAGGTGTACTTATAGCTCTGAAGGGAAATGTATCCTGGCAGAAGTGTTACAGTTCTGTTTCCTCAGCAAAGTGTTGTAGTCCTTGCTCTGGGAAAGATTTCCCTAATTAAAGTGTAACAACACAGCTCCAGCAAGAGAGGGGCTCCCCCGACAAAGTTGTTACAGGAGTTTTCCTGTGGAAATGTAGCAGTTCAGCTTTGCTCCAGGGCCAGAGCCCTTACAGCTCTGCCTTGTTCCATGAAAGTTTTGCATCTCTGCTCCACTCCGGCAAAATGAAGTCATTACAACAAATCTCACTCAAGAAATTTATTTTGAGGGAAGAATGGCAGCCTCTGCCAGGGTGGAAAAGGGGGAGCTCCAAACTGAACAAGTAAGGGCTTACATAGGGTTTCCTAGGGGTATAGCTCTTTCCAGGGTGGAGATTTTCAGGACAGGGATTAGTAGGATCTCAATTCCTTAGCTTGGGACAAGTTCAGAGATTGGTTGTGCCCAGGAATTGGTTGGCTTTTGTGCTCTGGAATTGGTTGGATTTCAATTCCTGAGTTGGTTGTGGGAAGGATCTGTTTCCTTCGCTCTGGTCTCAGGGTCGGGGTGTTCTTTCACTGGCCCTTTATATCCCACACATAAGAAGATCAATATAGGCATCTCTAGTCTACAGAAGTTTCAAATAAAGGATATCTTTATTGGAAAAAGGATATCTTTATTTGTAAAATAATATTTTTTGAACTTTAAATAGCTGTTACAACTCCTAGCCTTTTTCAAATATTACTTACAGTCTCATGAGTAATAAATACTCACATATATGTACATATTTCCAGTAAAGTACCAAGATAGTGAAATGCCTATATAAGATTTGCTAGCTGGTTTCTACATGCAAAAGCTTAATCCAAATCTGATTTTGTTCCCAATGTTAGGAATTATCAAATAAACATCTCAGATGTTGGCTACATTCACAAGCTTCTGATCCCTTTTTGCATAATGACTTAATCCAGATATGTGTAGAGACATGGCCAGTATCCACCCATGGCCAAGAAAGCCACAGAGATGTCCCTCCTACTGCAGGAAAGTCAGGATCAGCATTAGGTGATTAGTTCTGACATAGACATTGCAATCCATTGTTTTGTGCTCTCTCTCTCTCTCTCTCTCTCTCTCTCTCTCTCTCTCTCTCTCTCTCTCTGTCTCTCTCTTATTCTGTCTCACTTAAGAAGTTCAGTCATCAAGAAAGGATCCCCTTCTTCCTGGATCTCAACCTTAGAACTGTGGGAAAGTAATTACTACCTCCAATCTGTATCTTCATCTTTCTCCCTACACCATTAGTATGTGATGGGGAGATGGTTGGCAGAGACAAAGGCTCAAGCTGCTTTATGGTAGAAAGATCAATTTGCCATTTGTGATGGTAGAAATGGACCAGAATCCTAGCTCTTTAATTTTCAACTGCACAAAAGTTGCACTATATTTCCTACCAGATGACTTGACCACAAATAATCTCTCAATTTTCTAAGTCCATGTAGAACTACTTGACTACCATTAAGAAGTCAGGGTACAGGAATCCCTTTGTTGAAACCCATTTTGTAGATGGTATCAATTTCATGGTCCTCAGAATAAGGTGGCAGAAAGCAAGTGAGTGGAGTGAGGAAGGAAATGATGTGGTGATAGCTGAGGAGCCAATGCACCACTTAACAATGCTGATCTCTAAGCATTGGAGTCATTGGAATGATTCCAGCTGTCATAATTCTCATGTCATCACTACCTTTTAGAATAAATCACACTATCAGACTGAGATCGTCCACAGCTCAATAAAAGAAAGAAACAGCAATATCAAACCATGAAGAAAGCAACAAAAATGGTCCTTGGGAATGATTACTGAAAGCAGGAATAGAAGGAACTGCCAGACCACTCATGAATACGTCTCCCTATGGCCACTGACTCTGATCCTTCTGCCCCTTGTAGAGAAACATGTACATAGAAAGAATTCAGACATCTGGAATTGTTTTAGTTATCACGAGTTTTAGTAACTTTTCAAAGAGAAACATAAAATTGAGTGAAAAGTCAAACAAAGACAGTGGTTCACTCTAGGGTAACAATCCTCCTTTTATGACCCTGTTCATCTCTTATTTGATGGACTTACTCAGGAAATGTATTGTTATTTTGATTTTAAATTGCCCTAAATTATGTGATTACATAAACTCAATCCAGAGTGCATTGAAGATGATGATGATGATGAAGAAGAAGAAGAAGAAGAAGAAGAAGAAGAAGAAGAAGAAGAAGA
>CABHPR010141150.1:0-26369 GCA_902168415.1 Peromyscus melanophrys | reverse complement strand
TGTGTGTGTGTGTGTGTGTGTGTGTGTGTGTGTGTGTGTGTGTGTGTATACAGAAATAACCTTGGAAATTGAGTTTTCTAAACATACCTAAAAATGAGAGTGAAGCTCTTACCAAAACAACATAATTTCTCAAACTCTACAGTCATCATGAATAACTGTAAGGAAGAGGACTTCGATCCTTTCCCCAGAGGGAACATGAATGTGACAGTGGACAGTGAGTGGTCTGCCATATGCTAGGCATATTAGCTTCCTCAAAGACATCACTGTATAGTTTATTTCAGGTACTCATTCAAAGATGAAATATTTGGGGAGAATTCAGGTCATCTTTAAGTTATATCTGTGAAGAAAGACATAGGGCTAGGATTCCGAGAGAAGGAAGTGATAAGAGAAAGGGAGGAGGAGAAAGGGAAAAGGGGGATTCTGGTTTCTGAGTAACAATATTGTGTGATTCCTTTTCTTTACCTCCCAATATGCCAAGCAAGACAAGTGCAATCATTAAAATATTTTATAATGAAAACAAATCCCTTATTATAAAGGGCATGAATAATCTAACTCATTTTGTTTGCCATAACACTCAAATCAAAAGTTAAAAGAAAACAACCCTCACCTACAGTAAAGGAAAATTGAGGTCCCTCCCTCTCCTCCAAATGGGGTGAATGTTCATATCTATTTCTCTGAAACAGAAGCTTGCAACTGTCTTCTAGCATGGCTGATGCTAATGTGAGTACCATGAGTGCCTCCTTCAGCAAAGCAGAGATGTTTCTCATGTTTGTTTCTCTTTACAACTATTATTGCAGAAGGTATGCTATAAACTAAGGCCCGCTGTAAAACAGAAGTAACTAATAAAAACAATTGTAAAAACACACTGGGAATGCTTTAGATAATGAATACCCCTGGCTAGTCCTCAGTGTGGCTTATAAATCTAATGGTAATGAACAGACATCAGGCAAAAATGACAGAATACAATTAAGAAGTAGATTTGGGTTCAAATCTTAACTAGTCCTGCCTCTGATTAGCCACCTGACCTTGGCTATTACACATTAACATCTCTGGATTTTACTTTCCATATCTGTAAAATACAGTTAAGCAATGCCTATGCTTTAGGGTTATTGTGAACTTCATGTTAGTGGATTCTTTTGTGGGTGCTTGGTAGAGTCTAGCACATCAAAGAGGCCCTAAAACCACACATCAAGGCAGAAACCTCCTCTGTTACAAGCCTAGAAAAAAAGAAAGACAAAGGAAAGAAAAACACAGGGAGGGGTGAGAGGGAGGGAAGGAAGGGGAGAAGGGGGAGAGAAAGGGGGGAGTGATGGAGATAGAAGGAAGCAGAATGGGGAGAAGGAGGGAAAGGAGAGAGGGAGGGAGGGAGAGAAGGAGGGAGAGAAGGAGGGAGGGAGGGAGGGAGGAAGGAAGGAAGGAAGGAAGGAAGGAAGGAAGGAAGGAAGGAAGGAAGGAAGGAAAGAAAGAAAGAAAGAAAACTCTTGAGAAAGGAATTTAAGAACAAAATTGCCAAAGAGAAATCGGGTTAAGTGGGAAAACAGCAAGAGCACCAAGGACAAAGGTGAAAACAACAAACCCCAAGAGTGGCTGTAATGCTGACCTCATGGTCAGACTTCATGTGAGGGCCTGACTTCCTGCTATGAACATTTAGGCTGGAAATTTTCTACCTATTGTCTTTTTTCTTATACTCTCTGGACACTACTCCAAATACAGTTTTTGTTTTCCTCTAAAGTTTTAATTAAAAATTAGTAAGATTCTTTAATATATGAATGTTCCTGCCCAACAAATTTTCCTTCTCACCTCTTAAAAAGCTGGAGTCCTAGAGTTGGTATGTACCTCTTTACACTGTTATAAGTTGACTCTTCAGTTTGTGCTTATACAGAGCAGGAAACACCATGCTATTAAAAAAGTCTATATTAACACTATGCTACAAGTAGCCTATTATCACTTTTTATTCAGGACAAATATTTTTAAGATGTGTACAGGTTAGGCATGTGTAGGCTTCACTTTTTACATTTTACTTTAAATTTCACAGATTAATTTTGTGATTGTTTCATAATTTATTTTTCCATGTCATTATGGATGAATACTTGCTTCTGATATTCCTGTTTTAAGCTATTTTGTTGAATTGTCCTTGGCCATGCCCTTTGTGCATATGTGCCAGAGCTCCCTGCAATGTGGGGATGCTGAGTAGGACCATCTGCACATCTGTAACCTCACCAAGTAGTGCCAAGTGACCATCTGAAAAGGTGAAAACAACTCAGGCTTCTGCTAGAGGCAGGTGTGGTGTGTGAGCCTCTTTGTTTCATATCTTTATCCACACTAGTCACAACAGACAAGGTCTGCCTATCAGATGAATAAGATGAATATGAATTTATGTACCTTTTTAAATTTTTACCAGTTTTCAAATTAATGATGTTACATGTTTGGGACACTAGGTTTCCTTTTAAGTAAACTGTCTGTTTACATACACTGCCAATTTTAATTATTTGTTAAAAAATCTGGAAACCATTTCTGAATTTCTTGTTTTTGTCATTTAACTTTGCTCATAGTGTTTTTCATAATATAATTCTTGTATTTTATTTTATTTTATTTTATTTTATGTTTTTATTAATCTTTTGCGAATGTCTACAATGTATCTGAATAGTATTCATTCCCTTCCCCCAACTCCTCCCAGATGCTCCACAATCTTTTTACCACCCCATTTCATGTTTTCCCCCATCCTCCACCTATCTTCTCCAGTTTGTGTTAGCTGATTGTTTCTGGTCATGAGGCCTACCCTGGAGTGTGGTCAGTATACCAAGGGTCACACCATTAGAGAAAACTGACGCTACCTCTTCCAGCAACAATTGAACTATAATTAGCTCGTCATACATCTTCAGGTTGTGCTGTACCCTTCATTTTTCTGGCTTCTGTGAATTGTCACCCATGGTGGGATGGGCTCTTGGTGATACATATGTCCTTACGTCATTTCTACTCCTGTAAATAACTTCTCCCCCATATTTCAATAAGTAACCACAGTAAAACTTGTTGGTTTGCCAACGTGGACTTAGGTGGTATCTATACTGGTATTTTATCAGCCATTTACCTATTTAGGGTGAATTGATGTTTATTCATGTTTCTCCAGGAATAATGTCAAACAAAATCCCTGTATTTTGACCAGTTGTAGCTTTCTGTGATGATCTCCATCTGCTACAAAAAGAGGCTTCTTCCATGAGGGGTGGGAGCTAGACTTATCTGTGGGTATAAGGATATGTATCGATATTCCACCAGTTGAGTGGGCCATCAGCCCAATTATACTGCCAATATATGAGTGCCAATATTGCACCTTCAGGAGTATCATTGTGGTTCATGAGCATCACAGCTGGGAGAATTATTTACTGCTTTTCACCTTTGGCAGCTTGCATAGCAGCATATATATATATAGAAAGATTGTCCTTAGGGACGAGGCTTTCTGATGAGATCCAGCTTGAATCTTCTGAGTTCTGTGTCTGAAGTATATTTTGCAATAGGGACTTACTCTCCACCTTTGGGAGGCAGCCAAGGGCAACAGCAAGAGCCTATATTACTTTGGTAGTATCTAGGACTCTGATGATCACCAACTCAAAAAGAGGTTTCTTATGCTTGTTATAGGGGTTTTTGTTAGCTGTCTGGGGAAACCATCATCTCCTCAAGAAGCAAAACTTCATTTAAAATATGTGTGTACATGCATATATACTTATATGTGTTTCATGAAATTTTAGGTAAATATAAAATAATGCTTCATTTAGGCTTTTCAAACATCCATGAAGTTATTTATCCCTCTTTTCCTTCTCTTCTTTTATATTGACCTATTGACCTTCCCTTACTAAATAAAGTCATCCTCCCCATTTTTCCCATTTCCCTATTCCTATCATTTTATTCTGTTATTCTGCTCCCTATGAACTCTGCCTCCATTATCCTTTCTTATATTCTTGATTTCTGCATTATTCCAGGTTTTATACTCACATCTGAATATACGAGCTGGGAACACTAGATGAAAGAGAACATGGAATATTTGTCTTTCTGAATCTGAATTATTTCACTCAATGTAATGTTTATTAGTTCAATCCATGTAACTGAAAATTTAATTTTTACATAGCTGAATAGTATTCCATAATGTATATGTAGCATATTTTCACTATCCATTCATTAGTTGAAGGACATTTAAGTTTTTTTCCGTCTCATAGTTATTGTGTACTAAACATGCTGAGTAAATATCTATGGATTAGGATGTCATTTTTCCAAGAAATTGTGTAGTAGGGTTATAGATGTATACTTTTAGTTTATTTTTTAAATTCTAACCATTGATGTTCAGAATGGCTGCAACAATTTGCAATACCACCAACAATGAATAAGGATTCCTCTTTTCCCACATCCTTTCCAGCATTAATTATTAGTTTTGTTTATTTTATCCATTGTGAGTGGGGTAAGATATAATCTCAATGTTGTTTTGACTTACTGTTTACACATTCCTAATTGAAATTCTCATCTCATTCTTCACAGAGACAGAAAAAAAAATATCCAAAACGTCATTTGGAATCATAAAAGACCCAGGATAGCTAAATAAATTCTGAGAAAAAAACACCAATGCTGTAGAGATTGCCAGTCCATATTTCAAGAGGCATTATAATAAAAAGAGTAAAATGATGGCATAAAAACAGACTGTAGAGCAATGAAATGAAATAAAAGACCCAATCATAAGTTGTGTGACTACAATAGACCCAACCATAAGTAGTATAAGCACAGTTACCTGATATTTGGTAAAGATGCCAAAGACATACTCTGAAGAAAAGATAGCATCTTCAATAAATGGTGCTGGGAAGGCTGGATGCCCACATGCAGAGGAAACAAATTAGGCTCATATCACCTTACACCAAAACTAACTGTGAGACCTGAAACTCTGAAACTACTAGATTAAACCTTAGGCAGTACCCTAGAGGACACAGGTGTGGAAAAGGACTTTCAGAATAGGGTTACATTTGCCTGGGAAACAATAAATAGGACTTCATAAAACTAAAACGCTTCTCCACAGTTAAAGAGACAATCGAGTGAAGAGGAAGCTCACAGAGTGGGACAGGGTCTTTGCCAGCTATACATCCGACAAAGGATTAATACCCAGAATACATGAAGAACTCAAAAACCAGAGTAAAAAAAACACATTCAAAAAATATGGGCTGTAGATTTGAACAGAAAGCTCTCAAAGGAAGAAATAAAAATGGCCAAGAAATGTCTGAAAAGTGCATTTTTAAAAGTGCAATCCCTTAGCAATTAGGGAAATGCAAATTAAAATATGATATCATTATACCAAAAGAGATATGAATAAGGCCCCCAGGAACAGAATGTGATTTAAACTGATATGAAGAGTTGGCATTTTGAGACATGGTATTACTGCCTACCTTGTTAAAGCATAACTCTCCAAATTATGAGTAATATAAACAATAATAACTTAATAACTGTCATCAAATTCCATTATTTCTAGTGGAAAAATAGAGATCATAACTTCCAAATGCCTGCTACTATGTTAGTCAATATGGTGTGCTGAATATTAATAACTGGCTGGCAGTGGAAAAACTGTAATGCGTACTGATACACACAAATTTCAGGGATAACCTGGAACTGGCAGATGGGCTCAGTTCTTGGAATAGTTAGTAGAGAGTGATAACTCAGGGAGTCCGTAAATTTTCTTAAGAGGCATCCTTTGAGGGGAGGCAAGTTAAGCCCTCAAGAATGTGTGAAAGGACTATGGGCAAAGTCACCACGGCCCTCTAATTGGAGATGCCCAAGAGATGTCACCACTGCAGAGGACAAAGCTATCAAATGTGGGGATCACCCCACTTCTCAGTTTGTACTTGTGGTTGCTCAGAGGGGCCGGC
The DNA here is from genome assembly GCA_902168415.1 of Peromyscus melanophrys. Classification (NCBI taxonomy): domain Eukaryota; kingdom Metazoa; phylum Chordata; class Mammalia; order Rodentia; family Cricetidae; genus Peromyscus; species Peromyscus melanophrys. The sequence continues at coordinate 20,475 of CABHPR010141150.1, read as the reverse complement.
CCTAGTCAGCACCTGACTGTAAACAGTTCACAAAATAAATAGGATGTGTTTCTGTATGGTCTTACACTTGTGCACCTCACATCATTCTTTCATTAACAGTTGCTGGTTTTTTTGTTTGTTTGTTTGTTTTGTTTGTTTTTTTAACAGTTGCTGTTTAAAGAATTCAAGATGTGAATTCTTTTTGTGAAGAGAGGGATTTGTCATCCTTCCTTCCTATAATGTCTCCATGGGACAGTGTTCAGAGGCTTGTCAATCAATGTTACAAATGATGGCTATCAATTTACAATATAACCATGTCTAAAAGAAGAAAAAAATCCTTATCCAAATAGCTCAGTGTTCTTAACACTCACATGGGTTTCCCATGACTGTTTTCCAAGCCACTGCTTGTCACATTCTCCTCTCTGGAAAGCTCTACCTCTGACATTATCATCTCTTCACTTTTACATTTTCAACTTAGTCATGTCTTACAGTCCTCTTTAAGTATCTGAACCTGCTGCTCTATGCCAAGGCCCTGAAAACAATCTCTGGACCTTTATGGAAGGACTCATTGCTAGAATGAGAAGGGACAAGTGTAGTAGAAGAAGCATTGAGGGTCAATGCACTTGTTTAAAGATCGATTTGGAAATATGGGCTCAGGTGGTAAATATAGATTGTCATTGAGAGGTCAAGAACCACAGATGGTGTTTGACATCCCCACATAATGGCAGAGGAAATTAATGGAGAAGATAGATCAGGCCTATATAATTGCCGCACTATCGTGGGGTCACAAACTAGAGGGCAGTAAGGGACAAATCCAGACAGCTATATTTTGGGGCAATACAGTATTATTTCAGTTAAAATTCAGGTGCTCCAGTTGAAAAGGAATGCTTTAATAAAGGCATACACCCTTTTTTTCTCCCCCAAAGTCCCACTCTTAGTGCCTGTCGTACTATAGCTACTTCAATGTTCATGTTCACCTTCCATGCCTACCTCATGTAGATTTGGGTTTGCTGACCCTGTGACTAATTGCTGAAATTGGAATGGGAACACTGTTATCACCTAGTCTTTCACTTTCAACAACAGACTATGAATGATATGAGAAAAAGGAGAAAACTACATAAAAAATGAATATCATAGGTTGAATTAGAACTTCCAGGCTGAGCTCAAAATATATAAGAAAACTTATGAATCACTACTGAGGTATTGGTGGGTCTGTTGCTTTACAAAGCTAGATGTGAGAGACTGTCCCAGTGAGATACAGTCAGAAGTGTTACAGGTGTGTTTGAAAGTGCTATCTGCTTGGGAGAAACAGTGGTACAGGTCTAGGGATGGTGCTGGTCCTCACAGGTTTCTCTCCAGTAACTCACAAGACAGGAAGAGGCTATAAACAGTGTGTGATGTACATCATGCATTATGAAGTCATTGCTGGATGGGCTTGCAAAGACTATTACTTGCTATGCACTGAAATACCATCTTGTCCATTAGCTTTACTGGCCAGGTTTTGGGTTGTCCTATAAGATTACTATTTTTATGTTAACTATTTGCAAGTTCATGTAACTGTATGGTGTCATCAATTAGAGAGTCATGCTAGGAATAATTGCAGAGGTCATTCTAGATAATATCACCAGGTATAGCTCAGGTCTTCATGGCTCAGATACCTTACTTCCCTTTAAATCTCCCCAGATTATAATATGCAGATACATATTATAGCCATATTACAATATGATTATAATATGTGCCATGTAAGTCTGATGGAGAGGAGGAGAGGGCCACAGTGTGCCAAATAAGAGTGAAGTCTATGTTTTATGCCATGCCATTCCCACCATGATTTGACCGTCTACCTACTCTCACAGCTGCTTCCCATCCTGACTCCAGCAACACCTTACTGTCAGAGTTCTCCAGGAGAGCTATGCTAGGCCTATGCTCACTCTGTCTGGTAGGAATGCTCTGCCTGCCTCCCTTTTCCCCTAATTCTGTAAACGTAGATTTCCACTCTCGCAAGCTTCCCTCCTTTGCTCACCCCAAGTTGCACATTCCTCATCTCTACCTATCAGTAATACTCCGAGTCATATTTATTAGTATGACACTAGATTATACTGACCAATTTATGTCTATAATTTTCAAAATTATGATTCCATTAGGATAGGGTTGCCCTTTCACTTTTGCTCACCAGAGCCTTGCACATGGTATATAAAATGGGTGTTTAAGGGTAGAAGGAGCAAGAAGAGGACTTGAAAACCAACACATAGTCATCATCCCCCATGCTCAAGACTCAGTGTCAAGGGTACTGTGTCATTTAACCCTCATAAAATATGCAAAGTTAACATAATTACCCAAAGCTGTCAAATGGGAGAAATGTGGCTTAGAGAGGAAAAATAGCTTCTTTAGGTCCCATACTTAATAGCTGACAGCAGCACTATTTGAAGCAAAGCTCCTCTGGCTTCAAAATTGTGCTGTCTTCTTCATTATACCATCACCTGCTGCCCTGCCCCCAAGAACTCTCCCACAACTGTCTGTGGTCTCCAGACAAAGGGTGTGTGAGGACAGTGTTGTGGAGTCTGACCAGATATACAGAGGGCCTTTTTGGGGATTTTTTTTCTACTTTTCTACATGCGTAAAAGAGAGGAGTGGGAAGAGAATTAGCACCATCAATAGCTATTTTCCTGGGGTGAAGTGCCCATGAAGGAGGCAGTTCCCTATTCACCCCCATATGCCCTCTGGGTTATTTCCTCCCAGATTTTTCTAACTTCACTTCCTACAGATAGCATTTAGCTTTTATAAAACCCACCCGATTCGTTATCTGCTCAATTTCTCCAGATGTTTCACCTCCCACTCCTGTCTTTCTTAATGACTCTAGGGGTTTGATTACAAGCAGGGTAAAAACTGTCAGATTATTCTTGGCTCTTTTCTTTTTCTTTCCTTTCTCTCTCTCTCTCTCTCTCTCTCTCTCTCTCTCTCTTTTTCTTTTTCTTTTTCTTTTTCTTTTTCTTTTTTTTCTTCTTCTTCTTCCTTCCTTCCTTTAATCCATCTCCAAAGCTCTTTATTTTTCTCAGGTTTCTTAGTTCTTTGAGAATTATGTGCTATATATTTTCATTGTATTTATCCTCTTCTCTCACTCCTTCCAAGTCCCTCCTTCTTTCAAACACATTCAACTGTGTTTACTTTTTTTTTAACCTATAAAGACTAATCTGTGCTGTCCATATATTCTTGAATATATGGCATTCACTGGAGTGTGGTCAGTCTACCAAGGGCACATCCTTGAAGAAAACTGACTCTCCCTCTCCCAGTTGTGGTGGTATTGTGTTCCCTAAAATATTGTGCACCCTAATAAGCTTATCTGGGGTCAAAGAACAGAACGGCCATTAGATACAGAGGCTAGAAAATGGTGGCACTCATGCCTTTAATCCTAGCATTCCAGAGGCAGAAATCCCTCTGGATCTCTGTGAGTTCAAGGTCACATTGGAAACAGCCAGGCATGGTGACTCATGCCCTTAATTCCAGAAAGTGAGCCTTTAATCCCAGGAAGTGACAGCAGAAAGCAAAAAGGTATATAAGGCGTGAGGACCAGAAACTAGAAGCTTTTGGCTGGTTAAGCTTTTAGGCTTTGAGCAGCACAGTTCAGCTGAGATCCATTTGGATGAGGACTCAGAAGCTTCCAGTCTGAGGAAACAGGATCAGCTGAGGAATTGGCAAGGTGAGGAAGCTGTGGCTTGTTCTGCTTCTCTGATCTTCCAGCGTTCACCCCAATACCTGGCTTCAGGTTTGTTTTTATTAATAAGACTCTTTAAGATTCCTGCTACACCCAGTATCTATAAATTTCCAATATAACTTTAGCTAGAGCTGAGGATGCATACATACTTCCCTTGTCCAAGCTGAAATTTTGTTTGGCCTGAGTCTGAACAGGTCTCATGCACACTGTTCCAAATGCTATGAGTTTATAGAACTAACTGCCTTGCCATGCCCAGAAACACTGTTTTCTTCTAGTAACCCACCCCCTCTTACAATCTTTCTATACCCTTTCTTACAACGATCCCTGAGCCTTGGGAAGAGTGTTGTTATATAAATGCCACATTAGAGTTGTGCATTCTGCAGTCCTGACTCTGTGTCTTGACCAATTGTAGGTCTCTATGTTAATCACAATCTACTGCAAAAGGAAATGAATGAGAGTTGGCAGATGTGCTAATCAGTGTGTATAATGATAAGACATTCATAGTCAGTCAATCCTATTTCTATTTAGCAAAATAATTACAGTAGGTTCTTCCTTAGGCATGAGACCCATCTAGCCATAGGGTTTTTTTTTTTTTTTTTTTTTTTTTTGACCCAATAATGGTACCAGGTCAATGGTTCCTTAAATTCAGTCAGAAAGTAGTTAGTTATTCCTATGATATTTGAGATATTATTGCACATGTGGAAATGTCTTTCCAGACCAGGCTTTATAGCTCACAGGGCTCATAGATATGTAAGATTGGTGATCATCTTCTCCTCTGGTAGTACACACAGCACCTTCCTGCAGTATAAAAGTTAGCCAGAAGAGTTAAAGCTTCTAGCTGAGTACCAGCTTGATTTTTCAGTATTCCATGACTTCAGTGTGTGGTGTCTTCAGCAGTAAGGTTTTGCCACCAGATTCAAGGAGTAATCAAGATATTGGCAATAATCTGTAATGTTTGAGGAGTCTATGGGAATTTACTTGCCAACAACTCCAAAAGGGGTAATCCATTCTTGGCAGTGGGCGTTTTATTTGTTATCCTGTGGCCTCTAGGAGGAAATTGTTGCTCCATTATAGGGTAACCCCATCTAGACTCTGTTTTGCATATATGTATGCACAATTTTCAGGAAGATTCTACATGACTTTTTTTCCAAGTGTCTTTTATGCTAATTATCCTTCTTCATATTTCTTCTTTTACCCTATTCTACTCTCATCCTCATTTAGACCTTCCTGTTATGTGATCTTCTTTAACCATTTATACCATTGTTTTCTGTCTCCCCTTACTCCACCATTGTCCCTAACTAATTCCTGAACTCTATGGGTATTTCAAATAGAGTACATTTATCTTAAGATTCAAGTTCAATATCCAGAAATGAGAGAAAACATATTTTGTTTGTTATTCTGAGTCTGGGTTACCTCACTCAGTACAATGTTTCTAGTTTCATCCATGTACCTGTGAATTTCATGATTACATTTATCTTTTAAAAATATTCACTTTTATTATTTAACTAAAATATAATTATACTATTTCCCCTCTTCCTTTTCTTCCCCTCCAATCTCTTCAATATATCTGTGACTTTCTTTAAAATTCATGACTATTTTTCTTTAATTGCATTGTTACATATGTGTATAGGTGCACAAATATATAAGTACTACCTGCCGAGTCTGTTTAGTGCTGTTAATATGATTTTAGGACTGACCATGCAGAACTAGATAATCTTTTAGGTGGCTCATCCCTGGCGATGACTAATTCTCTCTTTATCATCAGTCTTTGACTGCCTGCAGTTCTTTGTCTAAATGTCTAAAATGTCTTTGACATTTTTCTCCTTCCATAACATCTCTGGTTGTATTGTCACTGTTTAGGTCTTGTTTAGGCAGCCATATTGTTGAGGTATCCTATGTGTAGCTTCTCTTTATATTCTAGGAAATACAATTTCTCAGCAGAGTTCCTGTTCTCTTACAGTCTTTATGTGCCCCTCTCCTGTGATGCTTCCTGAGACTTAGGTTCAGGACTTGAGCTGTAGTTATATTCATTGTGTCTGGGCACCCTATAATCATTTGTTCTCTGCATTTTGACTAGCTGTGGATTTTTGCAATGGTCTCCATCTGCTGCAAAGGAGAAGCTTCCTTGATGAGGGTTAAGAGCTAAACTTATCTATGGGTATAAGGATAAGTATTTAGAATGCAGTTAGGAATTATATTAACTTAGTAAAGTGGTAGTAGTCTATCCTCTAAGATCCATGACCACAATATCTACTAGTAGTTTGGTAGGTTTCCCACTACCAGGCATGATTTCCCTTCTGTTGAGCAGACCTGAAGTCCAATTAGACAGATGCTGGTTACATCTAAGACAGGAGTGCCATTATTGCACCTTTGGGAATAACTTGCTCTGCATGCCATCATTGTGGTTCATAAACATCACAGCTAGCCAGGACTGTGTTGCTTCCCTTCCTCAACAGCTTGCATAGTACCTCCTGCTACTATGGAACCAGGTCGTTAGGAAAGAGTCTTTTATGTAAGATCCAACTTGGATCCTTCAGGATCTCTGTCAGCCGGGCGGTGGTGGTGTACGCCTTTAATCACAGCACTTAGGAGGTGGAGCCAGGCAGATCTCTGTGAGTTCGAGGCCAGCCTGGTCTACAGAGCGAGTTCCAGGAAAGGCGCAAAACTACACAGAGAAACCCTGTCTCAAAAAACCAAAAGAAAAAAAAAGTGAATGATGTTAGCAATAGAGATGTGTCTTCAAACTTTAGGGGACAACTAAGGACCACAGCAATAGCTTGTATTGCTTTGGGAGTCTCTTGGACTCTCCTGACAAACACGCGTGCGTGCGTGCGTGCGTGTTTTGTGTGTGTGTGTGTGTGTAATTTTAGATAAATAAAATAATATTCATTATGGCTTTTTTCTTATTTTCCCCTTCACTCTCCCTCTCCTAATGTATTGAGGTCCCTCCTACCTCCCCAGTTAAAACACCCTCCCGTTTTTCCTATGTCCTCTTCTCTATTACTTGTATCCTGGTAGTCTCCTCTTCAGTGATCCTTTCCCCAATCTAGTAGTTTCTTTTTCATTTTCCTGGTTTTTACAGTTAGGGTAAAAGGGAATCTTTGCCAGCTAAACATATAACAGAGCATTATATCAAGAATCCATAAATAATTAAAAAAAAACAAAGTCATGAAAACAAATGACCCAATTAAAAAGTGGGCTATGTGTCTGAGCATATAGTTCTCAAAAGAAAAAATAAAAATGGCTAAGAAATATCTAAAAAAATATTCATCACCCTTAGCAATTAAGGAAATGCAAATCAAAGCAACTCTGAGATTTTTATCTTACCCCAGTCAGAATGGATAAAATCAGCAAAATAATGAACAAAAAATGCTGGAGGAAAAGGGAAACTTCATTCACTGTTGCAGACCCTCTGAAAATCAGTGCAGAGAATTCTGTAAAAACTAAAAATATGTCTACCTTCTCACCCAGCTATACCACTCCTTAGCATATGTCCAAGGGATGACATTCTACTCTACAGATACTTGCTCAGTCATGTTTCTTGCTGATCTATTCACAATAGGTAGGAGATTGAAACAAATGAAATGTCCTTCAACTGACTAAAGGAGAATGAAAATGTGGTACATATACATGATGTAATACTGTCTAGCTGTGAAAAAAAAAGAAATCATTAGATTTGCTGTTAAATGGATGGAACTAGAAAACAATCTACTGAGTGAGGTAACCCAGATGCAGAAATACAAATGCTACATGTTCTGTCTCATCTATTGTTTCTAGCTCCAAATCCTCAGGAGAGAGTACACAACACAGAGATTTTTTAATAGTTGATTAATATTCAGCTGTGTAAACATACCACACTGTTATTATCCATTCATCAGTTGATGGACATCTAGGTTGTTTCCAAAGTTCAATTTTAAATCTTTACCAGTGGTTCAATGTATTTCCTAATTGTGGTTGAATCCCAATACTGGAGCTGTGCACTGTGTACTATATACTAGAGGACATTTATTTTCCTGCAACTATATTCACCATGAAGGTTTTGCTGTTGATTCTGTATGTAACTTTTGTCCTTCCTCCCTAACATGAACACGAACCTCAGCACAGGAGCTTCAAGGGGAGGCTGATGTGACTGCTTGTGGACACCATTAGCCTCTAACTCTTTATTGTGATGCAGAAGGAATAAAAAGTTTTATCCCTTTGATCATTAGAGAATAGAGGATGAAGGTATATACCACTGTTGATGTGACAGGAATCATGGCCAGCATATTCTCTATGCTCTGCGGTTTTATCAAGAGAATGACACAGAAACATAAAAAGTGAAGTGAGACTTGGGACTCACAATTATCTCATAAATCCCACCTCATCCCACAGGAAGTCTGCTCACTCTCAGGTGAGACCTAGCTGAGTCTTCTCATCCAGCTGGGGCAAGATAAGATAGCTCCTGGACAAATGTTGTTTTAGTTTCAAGATCTACCGATCTGAACGCATCACTGAAGTGGGCAGCGGAAGGGGCTGCTTTTGCTCAGTGTAGACTCATATCACCACTCTTGTATGTATTTGGTACAAGATGTGATTTCTTGATTCATACAAGTAAAAATGGGACATTAAAGCAGAAAGTCACCTTATAGCCTAAAGAGGTTCTCTTTCTTTTTCTTTTAGAACTTACAACTTTGTTATCCTGTCAGGGATTCAGGGTCTGAGAATTACACAATTCTACTATGCAGGATGGCATCACTTAAGTTTCAGAAGTAGGTATAAATTGTTCTGTTGAATTTGACATCTTACAAAGCATACTACATCTTTTTCTTTTATGCCACTCCAAACGCTTGCAAGTGAAACATAGGATTGTAATATATTTAAAATTATTCCCTGGGTTCCCTTGAATATCATTATGATTGTTGTGGACATAGGGTTACTACGGGCTAAGGTACTATGCCTTCACATTCTAAGAGATTACTTTCGGGAATATAAATGTCTATTTGGGGACTTAAGGATTAGACCTCTAGTGATTTTTACTGACCATATACAATACTCTAGGTTGAAGCTACTCTAATAGAACCACCTATTTTATTCTATTTTAAGAATGTAGGCATGGATATAATTATGTCATTTTAATCTATAATAAACTGTTGATGATTTTGATACATAGTGGCACACAGATATGAATATATACTGTAACAATATATATCTTGTTTATTAGCTTTATAAGACTCAAAATGTCCTTCTTTTAATAATGAAGGTTTGGTAGATACTATATATATTACATGCTATGTAAGCTTTTAAATTAAAAAAAAAATGTTTTCCAGCAAAGGGTTGTAATGAAAGCTTTCTCACGACTGATTCCCTGTACATAAGAGAGTTTTAGGCTCATGTTTTAAAATATGCTGGAGTGCTTTGGCAGACAAGCCGTGTTTGTCAAAAAGGTATTTTTTATGTCAACAATGCCTCATAGGAGGATAGGGTTATTTTATACATTAATTTTTAATCCAAAATACTCAAATCCAAATATTGATATACTTAATTGAGTTTTGCTGTGTCTGTTTATTTGGACAGAATGCTGTCAGAGTAGATGACACCAGATAAAACTTCATCCAGGGCCACATTGCTACTTCTGCTTGCTAGACTATTCATATGCTGTAAGCTGAAACGCATAGGTCTGGTGACGAATCTTAATATCAGATGGTACCTCCATTGTTTTAGTAGGAAGATTTTTAAAATGCATATATTATTCTGCTAAGGCTGCCGTAACAAACTGGCATGGACTAGGTGACTTGAACAGCAGGAATGAGTTGTGCCTCATTTATAGAAACTGGGTTCTATTGGATCTCTTTCTTTAGCCGTGGCTGACCATCTCCTCCCTGTATCTCCACACAATATTACTTTTCAATACATATATATGCCCAGACTTTCATGGGCATTAGTCATGTTTGCAAGGACTACCCTAAAGATCTCACTGTTTAATTATCTGTTTAAGATCGCCTCTCCAAGTACCATCCCACTTAATGGAAGGTATTAGAAATGAGGGATTCAGTGTATCTATTGCTGGGGACCTAGCAGCCCACAACAATGTTCTTCATGTTCCCATTTATACAGGGATACATTTTTATTCAAAATTATCTGCACATTATTCAAATACCCAAGTTATTAATTACTCTGGCCCAGAAAAGGCTCAGGCTCACTTACTTGTTACCTATGGGTAAGATCATGAAATAGTCACAATAAACGTGGCTATTTGTCTCTTAAGGGCAGATATTGAATGCCAGTCTCCCCACTGGGAATGCTACCTTCTGATGTCCCCTTGCACTAAATGCAAGATCGTCTACAATCCCTGCAGGCCGTTAGTGAATGTTACAGAGCAGGATTGCAAGCAGCCAAGTAAGAACGGAATTGGTTAAATAAAGCACATGACTTGGTCCCAGTGGGAAGTTTAGGGTACTTCTTAATCAATCCTTGAAATTTCCTCTAATTCCATGAGGACAGATTGTTAACCTCTTTCCCATATGCAACAGAAGCAAGTCTTGTTTGGTTTCACTGACAAAAACAAGAACCAATGACAACAACAGCAACAACAACAACAACAACAGAAAACTCAATTATGCTAAAAATTGTAAGATTTGAAAATCATTCTTTGTGTCAGAATGATACTGAATATTGAAATTTCTCCACTTTTGTATATTTTCAAAGTTTTGCCTTTTTAAGTTTAATATAATATACAGCAGGAAAGGTTGAACATATGAGCATAACTATATGTTTTAAAGTTAATATATGTAAGGATGCTCATATTTTCAGTTTTTCTACAGAACTAATTAGTAATGAGTCTCTTTACTTACTGAGATACCAATAAGATTACTCATTTTTTTGCAGATGATTTTGAGGTTCCAAACTTACAAAAGAGGGACATTTTTTCCCCCTTGGAGTTATGCTACATAACTTTGGGCAATAAATTATTCTACTGACTTCATAACCGGCTTTCAAAAATGTGATTTTTCAAAAGTAGTTTCAAAAGTATTCAGAAAAGATACTGAAGAGGAGAAAAGGGACATGTGTCTGGACCCACTGCATTAACACGTAACAAGGAGCAAATGAGGGCACACTGCAGGAGGCATGGGCTGTGCCTGTCCATCTCCCCCACTGAGGACTAGACAACAGCTAGCCAGAAGGAAGAGCATTCTAGATCTGCTCTTGACAGATAGGGAGTCCTAGCAATGGTTTGAACTGCCTGGAAAAACATCCTAAACTGCTCCTTAAACCTTTTGGACTTGGCAAAATTCAAACCACGTTTTGCCAGGCAGTGTTTTCCCCCTTAATTGTTAAGCCCCTGCGTATTTCAAGGGAAATTTAATCCGTATGTTTCTGATTCATTTACACTTAACTCATCAAAATGCTGTTTTGTAAGAGTTATTTGATGTCCAAGCTGCAGCATGAGCAGAGCTTTTTGTATGCCTTTTTAAATGTTCTAGCAGTGAATAGAACTTCAACCACGAGTCTCTTTTTCTTGAAACTTTAATTGAAACATAATTACATGATTTTCCTCCTCTTTTTCCTCCCCCCAACCCTTCCAATATTCTCCCGTTCACTCTTTCTCAAATTTACGGTCTCTTTTTCTTTAATTATTATTGTGACACATGCACACACATGTGCATAAATAAATAAATATAGTCTGCTAAGTCCATTTAGTGTTTCTTTTGTGTACATGATTTCAAGGCTGACTTCGTGGCATTGGGTAACCATTAGGGGATTCGTCCCTGGGGAGGACTAAAATTCTCCCTCTTTTAGCACTCGATAGTTCTTTGTGTAGGTGTGGGGCCTCACGAGATTTCCTCTTCCACACTAATATGTTTGTTGGTATTGTCATTGTTAAGGTCCTAAGTAGCCATATCATTGATGTATCATGGAGGAAACTTCCCTGTCATTTCTAGGAGACATAAACTTGAAAGCAGAATTCCTGATCCTCTGGTTCTCACCACCTTTCTTCCCTCCCTTTCACAATGTCCCTGAGCTTTAGGTGTGGGATCGTGTGGGTTCTAGACACTGCATAGTGTCAGTTGTTCTCTGCATTTTGACCGGCTGTGACTTTCTACAATGGCTCCTATCTGCCTCAAAGAGAGGAGTAAGGGTTACATTTATTAGTGGGTATAAGGATCAATAATTAGAATATAGTTAGGACTTGCATCAGTTTAGTAAAGTGGCAGTAGCATGTTCTCTTAGAGGATTCATGACCTCACTAGTCCCAGGTGGTTTTCTATAGTTTCAGATCAGTCATGATTTCTATCCTGTTCAATAGGCCTTAAGTCTAATTAGAAAACTGTTGGTCATCACCAAGGTATGAGTGCCACTAATGCACTTTGAGAATACGTTTTAGGAATATCTTACCATGCTGGTCATTGTTATGGTTCATAGGCATTGCATCTGGGTAGGACAATTAGTTGCTTCCCTCCCTTGCCAGCTTACACAGCCCTTTCCATTATTATGAAAGCTAGTCCTCAGGGGGGGAGGCTTTTAGGTCAGATTTATCTTGAATTTTCCGAGTCCTGTCTCCAAACTGCATAGTGTCTTCAGTAATAGGGACTTCAACATTTAGGGAACAATCAAGGACAATAGCAATCACCTACATTTTTTTTTGGAGTATCTTGAACTCCCTTGACAAGTAACTGAAAAGAAGACTTCTCATGTCTGGTATTGGGGATTTTGCCAGTCTGGAGTCTTAGTTTTAACTTTTAGGTTAAGGCTCACTGTATTAAAATATCTTTCAACTTTCTCAAACATTTTATACAGCTTGTCAAATAAGACTAGTTAGATACTCTAGAATCACAAAAGGGATAGGATATTCTTTCTTGCAGCAGTGAGGTTATTTTCAGTTAAAGGACATCTCTCCTACAGGACCTTTCACAAACTGAAGAGGACTTCTGTTACCTTCTGTGGTACTATCACACAACTAGTTGTTATCATTTATATATTCTCATAGATTAAACGTGTATTAGTGTGTTAGAGCATAAAAACAGATAACAACTCACACAAAGTGAGGTATAATGAACTACTTATTGAAGAATTAAAGGCATCCCTAGGAAAATGAAAGTTGGAATAGCAGGTTAGAGCTTGAGCTACCCATGCACGTAGATATTGTTATGGAACAGAGTGGCTCTAGCTGTTCTTCACTCTCCTATCATTGAACCTCAAGATACAGAAAAGTGGGGGATTCCAATGGGCTGACTTTACTTTATGTAGCTACTCACTTGGTATTTAATTTCCTATCATAGATAAAATGCTCTTTGTAAGGGAATGTTAACTATTGACAGAGGGCTGAGAAGGGCAGCTGTAAACTCCTCCATGGCGGGGTTAGCTCCTGGTCTTTACATCTCTCGATCTTAGAATAGATTTGTCACAGAGCCCATCTTCTAAAGTCCCCACTAAATTACTAAGGAACCCTTTCTTTAGAAAGAGGCACTCCTAGAGTACTTCAGTATATTTGCATACCGCAGAATACATGAAACTAGATGAGGAGGTCTTTCAGCTTCAGAGGAAATGGAGTGAACATAGTCTACCTTGCCCCATCTCTGAACAGAAAGCATGAAACAGTTATTTAATATCACCCCAAAGTAAACAGAAGTCAGCCAATTGAGAAGAAGGTCTTAAATCATGATACCACCAACCCAACATGGAGCTTAAAAGTTCTATTTTTGCCGATATCCTGTAGCTTGAACTCACTGTACTAGAAGTGGAGACGAGGGTCCAGGCAAGAGAGCTGCAGGAGAAGCCTTCTAGTTTTGATTTAAAGAGAAAGCAATGAGATACTTTAATACTACAAAATTCAGAGATCTAATGATCTTTCTTCCCTCCTTCCCTCTTCCTTCCCTGTTTCCTCCTGCTCTTCCCTCTTCTCCTGCTTCTCTCTTCCTTCTACTGCACCAGGAATTCCAAGCAATCTTGTGGTGGTGGCAGAAGCCTATAGCAGTGTGGGGCTGTAGGACTCAAACCTGAGAAAGGAGTTCAGTTTTCTTCATCCACAGGTTTCCAGGAGTAAGGGGAAACACCTTGCTTTTTCTCTGTCCTCATGCCACTTGATCTAAGATTTGGGCACAATTGCAAAAGTCCATGGCAGCACAAGGTATCTAAAGTACAGTCTCAATTGAGTCAAAAGGTTGAAGATTATAGCAAATGAAGAACTCAGGAAAGCACTTTTGTAAATCTTGGTCTTTCCCACTGAACTGCACATGCATTGAAGTGAAAACCCAAGGAAGTCTGGTCAATAATTTATTAAGGGATGAAATGGGAAAAACACACTCATGACTACAGAATGAAGTAGCTCTGCTGCCTCCTTTCCACCAGGAAAGGATGGGGAAAGCTCTGTACCAGCTCACTGAACTGTGGTGTCAGGAAACCTTCCACATCCCAGAGAGGGAGAGAGAGAGAGAGCACAACCCTCTTCCTCAGTTCTTATCCAGTCACATACCCAGACAAGACCATGCCCTAGGACTAGTCATCCCAGTGCCATTGGCTGAATGGATTAAATTCCCACAACACTTGCCCTTTTTGTCTAATAAAGAAGGTCATAATCCTAATACAAAACTACATACAATAAGAACAATTACCAAGTATTGCTCAGAAGAAAGAAAAAGTAATAACATATACTGTGGGATATTCTGTATGTTAAATGTGTTGCTCTGATTGGTTAATAAATAAAACACTGATTGGCCAATAGCCAGGCAGGAAGTATAGGCGGGACAAGGAGAGAGGAGAATTCTGGGAAGTGGAAGGCTGAGGCAGAGAGACGATGCCAGCTGCCACGATGAGAAGATGTTAACATCGGTAAGCCACAAGCCACGTGGCTACTTATAGATTAATAGAAATGGGTTAATTTAAGATATAAGAACAGTTAACAAGAAGCCTTCTGTGGCCATACAGTTTGTAAGCAATATAAGTCTCTGTGTATTTACATGGTTGGGTCTGAGCAGCTGCGGGACTGGCGGGTGAGAGAGATTTGTCCTGACCGTGCGCCAGGCAGGACCAGGAAAACTCTAGCTACAAACATAAAAAAGGGAACTATAACCAACAAGAACAACACCAAGCAAGAAACACATTCTAGATGTCCAGACTATAGATAATTGGCAAATTACAGTGATTACTCCAATAGTTGTCCTATCCTGAAGAGTCTAAGTCTTGAACCTAGTATGTCCCTAGCTAAGATTTGAGAGGATTGTAACTGTAACTACCTAGTCTTCAACCCCATCAAAAACCTGAGAAGGAAAGTAATATTACCTGAATAAGCAGGAAGTGCAAGTAAGCAACTCCCGAAAAATGCAAGAAATGACAGAAACAGCTGACTGCCTAGATAGTCACCCAGTGGTTCTCTGCAGTTTTGGGTCATCCAACTTTGGCTATCGACCTAGAATATCTGACAGACCATTTTCAGAAGCAGGAAAATTTGAAGGAGTGTCATACCCTGTTTTGGCAAGTTTCAGCAGTCACTTTTCCTTGTGTCCTGCTCTTCTAGACTGGACAGTGTGCTTACTGTCAGCAGTTGAGGCAAGGGCAGCTCTTTGCCCATTAGGCCAGTTTTATCAAGAAGTGAACAAACTCTGTATGAGATTCAACCCATTACAGACAAGACTTTGAGAACTTACCTGACAAATACATAAACCATGGGTCAATCTGGCTTCTGAGCAGCACAGAGGAGAAATACAATATTACAGATTCTGACAGGTAAACTGGCATTGCAATCACAGTCTATAGAATGTATGCTGAGATTTGCTACAAATATGACAGCTGCATAATGCCCTAAATATCCAGGATATAAAGCAAAATTTCTCAGTATGCAAAGAACCAGAAAAATCTCAGCTAACATGGGAAAATAAGCTTAACAGATTCTACCATGAGAATGGCACAGGTATTTAGTGACCTACTGAAGGCTGAAAAGTTTCATGTACTCCAGATACAATTTCAAACATTTTAATCAATAAATATATTAAGATTTCTGCAAAGAAAAGAAGATACAAAGAATCAACTAGTAGAAAAATGTATTGAATGAAAACTCCCTGGATTAGTTCACTCCAAGGAAGTGAACTAATGAATTCAGAATTCAGAAACATAAAGTTAGGTCAACATAAATTATCCAATTTTAATAGGAAAAAAAAGGAGTGAAACAAACAAACAAACAAACAAACAAAAAACCAATAATATACAGATTTCAGAGAACAGTGGGTTGACGGGAAATATCTAACATTTTTGTCGTCTACCAGAAAGGGATCAGAACGTGGTGAGAGAGAAAATACATATAGAAAAAGAGTGGCTAAAACACCTCAGACAAGAAGCTTATATGATCCCAAAACAATGATTTCCATATCAAGACACATTACAATATATGTAGTGGGCTCCAAAAAGCCCGCTCATGTACCAACTGTCTCACTTATACAGAGGGCCTAGTCCTGTAGAGGCTTCACTGGTGTTGGTCTAAATTTCATGAGTTCCCACTAGTTTAGTTTGGTTGTCTCTGTAGGTTTTTCCATCATGATCTTGATGCCCCTTGCTCATAGAATTTCTCTTTTCTCTCTTTGACTGGACTCCTGGAGCTCGGCCTGGTGTTTGGCTATGGATTTCTGCATCTGCTTCCATCAGTTACTGAAGAAAGGTTCTATGATGCCAGAGTATTTACCGAACTGATTACTGCAGTAAGCCAGTTCAGGCACCCTCTCCACTATTGCTAGTAGTCTAAGCTGGGATGGGAGGCCTTAGATGGCTTCCTGTAGGAGGGAATGGGGGCTGGCTTGGATGGGGGAGACTAGAGGGGCAAGAGAAAGGAAGAGAAAGATCTGTGATTGGTATGTAAAATGAATAAAAAGTTTCTTAATAAAAAAAGACACATTACAATAAAGCCAAAGGCCAAAAACTAAGACTGCCAGGGGAGCATTATATATGATCTATAGGAGAATACTGACTTTATGATGCCTGTAATTTTCATATCAGGAGTCATGAAATGTCAGAAGAAAGTGGCACATGTTTCAAGCATTGCAAGAGAAGAATTGTCAGCTCAGATCCATGTCAGTCAAAATGTCTTTCAAGGGTGGAAGTCAAGTAAATGTATTTTCTGGTTGAGGAAAAGCAAAAGAATTCATCTGAAGCTCATCTGCTAAAATAATTACTAAACAAAACTGAATGATGTGAGAACAGTTATAGCAGCAGAAATGGGGACGACAATGAAAATGGCAGTGATTAGACTAACTGGACATATCACTTTCTTCTTTCACTGAAAATAAAAATTTGATAGCAAAAACAAATACTATAACAAGTAACTAAACATTGGCATAGCAAAATTTCTACATTTCCTTCTACAGTGTTAAATTACTAATATAAGCTATTTCAATCTACATAAGCTATGGAAAGTCAAGTAGGTACATCATACATTTTAGAGAAACCACCAAAATAACAAAGCACACACATAAATCATAATAAACAGGTTAAACTGTAAAACTTTCTTTTAAAAGGTCATTTAATACCCCCAAAAGCCAAGAAATAAGAAATTAGGGAAGAGTCCAAAGTTAATAATTAGAAAACAAATAAAATAAATAAAATGATTGAAGTTAATCAGGCATAACAATAATTGATAACTGCATTAAATACAAATGTAATGGGCTAGAGAGATGGTTCAGCATTTGAATGAGTAGATTGTTCTTTTAGAAGATCTGAGTTTGATTCTTACTATGCCTATTGGGCAGCTCACAACCTCCTGTAACTCTAGTTCCAGGATATCTGAGACTCTGTTCCGGCCTCCTTAGGCACCTGTGTACTTCATGCAGATACAAACACACTCTCATACACATATAATTAAAAATAAATCTTAAAAAATACAAATGCACTAAATGCATCAATTAAAACCAGAAGATTTAGGAAATGGATTTTAAAAAAGTCTACAAGAAACACATTTCCAATATGTAAATTCAAACCAGTTAAAAGCAAGAGTATGAAAACAATACCCAAAAAATATTCCTAGCAAACAAAGTCAAAGCAGTTATGAAACTAGACAGAACTGGATTCAGAAAAAAAAAAAGTACCAAGAGAAAGAGGAATTTCACAAGATAATAAAAAGCTTAATTGTCCAAGTACTTATGGAAATCAGAGATCTCTCTACCCCTAAAAATGAAGCAATATGGACAAACTGTAGGAAGCACATTCATATATAACTGTCCTCAGAGGCTTCCATGCTCCTCTCTCAGTGACAGGTCTCAAGGGCTTTAAACTGAACAAAAACTGAAGGATCAAAAGTTAAGCAAGGACTCCTTAAACACAACACCAAAAGCATGTTGCATAAAAGACAACAACAAAACATCAAATTGAACTTTTAAAAAATTAAACAGTTTAATGTCTGTGAAAGACACTAAGAGAAGAGAAAACAAATACTTGGCAAAGGACCTTTAACCAATATATATTTAAAAATTAATATGAATCAATCAGCCAATTAAAAATGGGCAAAAGACAAACCAAAACACTTAACTAAGGATAGTGGTAAGTAACTACTATGCACAAAAAGATGTTCTGCATCATCAGCCATTGGGAAAACCCAATTGAAGTCATGATGAGATACCAATTCTCTATCGTTAGAAGTGGTAAGATTAAGAAGACCAAGTACTGAACGAATGGAAAACAAAATTGCATGGAGTCACATGACAACCTTCATGCCTTACCAGAAATGAGACTTTGTGTTAACAGAGCAGCAGGAGCAGTGCCATCAGCAGCCTAGCTCAGCAAGCACTCATCAGGAAAATAAAACAGGCCATTGAATCTTTCCACCTTTGAATGTAGTTAGAACTTATATAGAAAGTAAAGATGAATTTAGGACCAGTCAAAACCAAAACTCACTCAAATATTAAAAACAGAAAAACTTGAGGCCATGGCTTCCTGACTTTAGGGTGATATGTTATTACTAGGCTGTAGCTGGTATTTTCCATATGAGGCCTAAGTGTTTCAACCATTTTTATGGACATAGATGTGACAGTTTAGTTTTAAAGCAATGTGTTGGAGTAAGTAGGCAAGTACAGTTATTCCAGGAATCACTATCAATGGGTCATATCTAAAGAACCATAAAGTCTCATGGAGTTTAGTCATGCCCAAGTTTGAATAAATGAAGAAATGAACACTACACATTTATAAAAACCCTAAACACAATTGTTTAAGGCATGACTTTGGAAATAGTCAAATCAATACTTACAATTTGTTTATAGGGATATATTTCCTATACAATAAAGAAGGCAAAATATGCTGAAGAAATTGACAAATTAAGTGACGTCCAAAGCTAAAGTAACATATGGCTTCCTACAGCACAATGAAGGAACATGTCAAAAATAGAAGCATCCACTGTACATAATCTGGCCCCATACTTCCTTGCTGTATGTCCTGAACAAGTTATTCTATTTCTTGGAGTGTTAATTTCATCATCTATAAAATAGAACTTTAAAGGTTCTTTTTGGAGTTGTTGAGTTAACTCTGGCAAACACTAAGTTGTAAAATATATTAGCTTTTATTGTTTTACCTTCATCATAGGAAAGATATGTTGACAGATTTACAAAACCCAAGCAATAGGAAAATTAACACATCTTGTACAAATGTCACCCATTGTACTTTGCATCTAGACCACCACATTTATGTCATGAAAACTGTTGAAGCACTCAAGTTTCCTCTAAGGGTATACATGAATCACTACTTGCCCAGGCCAATTGGATTGACTGTCAAATGAAAGCATGCAGTTTCATGTAGCATTTTTTCAGAGAACCTTGCTCAGACTCCAGCAGATCTGCATTCTTAGCCTGACATGTTCACTATTGGGTTGATTGGCTATGAAGTAGTCAGATCACTTCTCTAGGACCTTGGCTAATGCCTGCAAATGGTTGAATTGACCATGGTCCTCTCTTGTGTCTTTCTAGGGTCTATATTTTATGAGGTCTGCCAATGCTATCACGGCATTTGTGTGATCATCTCACCAACTCAACCATTATCATTATATATCAGCCAAACAAGTCAACAGGAGTGGGCTCTGTCCGTCCAGATTCTGACCGTGTCTCCCTCTGCAAGCAAACAGAAGAAACATAACATCTTGAGTCTGTAGATGAATGACACCCAGGGGGGCTGTCTGAACAAGGCGTCCTCCAGGTGCTCTGCTGACTGGACTTTTGTACTGGTAATGCTTTGAGTATGACAATGTCTTTACTTTTGTTTCTGGCAAGAATTAATATATTACTTATGGTATTTAATAAGAAACAGCTGTTCCCAATGAGGATAGAGCCCAGTTGCCCATTAATTCTGGTTGGCTTTTTTCTTGCTGTGGTGAATGGAAGCAGACAGAGGAGGTAATCCACGTGATGTGTTGCAAGACCAAAGTCGTCTGCAGACAGAAGAGCTGAGAACAATTGCTCTGTATAATTCAAAATGCATGGAGCAATGATATGATGTTTAAAATTAGAAGAGCATTTGTTCTGTATAGTTAAGAGCTAACAAGCCCTAATAATATGGCTATGGAGTACCAGATTCTAGGAAGTGACTGTACAAAACAGATGATAAAGCTAATGAGTCAATAGTTATTGAACAACTACTATGAGCAAGGTAAGTGGATGGTCATCAGACAGTAGCACTTATTAGGCACTAACTTGTGTCAAGAACCCATTCAAAGCAATACATCTATGAATCTCTACTCACATATATTAGGTAATCTTTCAAATATCATGAACACACTTCAGTTTTATTCTGGTGTTCAAGTGTGTATGTGTTCAATAGCCCCCCCTCCTCTCTCTCTCTCTCTCTCT